>JANTFE010017487.1:10800-22061 GCA_027562315.1 Costus pulverulentus
CTTGGTGTCATGAGTTAAGCTCACAAGTGATAGGAGATGCATTGATCCTTTGACTTGAGGTCATTGACTCTTCTATATGGTTAGGGACATGCTTTGATACAACCTAACACCTCGCCGTAGTAGGGAGGTAATAACGGTTGTCATTGGGTATGTCACGACCCATATGAGAAGATCAATGGACAGACATAAAATTTTCCCCTTCCTGCGGGAAGCTTGATATCCATGGGGCTCCCCTATGGTTGCATGACTGAAAGTGTATAGCCATACCCAGGTGAAAGCCTGATTTAGTCATGACTATGCGATTGGGTGAAAATAAAGTGGTGACACACTTTGTCCAATCGGATATCAGTTTGGCAAAGGGACTGTAATGCATCGGTAACCTGTTACGATGATGGGGATGTCGATGCTGATATCCATTCCGAAGACTTCGGTAGCAGTGGTGCACTGCTAGGTGCCACTCACTGCTTATGATGACCTGAGTTCATCACTGCCAACGTCAGAGGAACCTACAGGGTTGCACAACTTGAAACTCGAGTTCTCGTATTGATCGGGTAGCCGATTGATTGAGTTATTGGATAACTCGGATCTGTTTGGGAGAATCTATCAGCGCTATTGTGACTGATGAGATGGAAGAGACTCATTGGAGCTAACTTCATTTTTGGGCCAGATGGGCCTAGTAGGTCAAATAGGCCAGATGGGCTAAATGGGCCCAATAGGTCATTTGTACCAAATTGGCTAAATGAAGTCTAAGCTTGTAGCATGGACAAATGGGCCTCCAAGCCCAATGGGCGTGAAGCCCAGTTGGGGAGTGAGGTCTATTGGGCCTTGAGGCCCAATGGGCCGTTAGGCCTGATGGGCCATGACAATAAGTTGCCTGGCCCAATAGACATCATGGTGAATTAAATACTGCATTTAATTCTTGGAATTAATTCTGTATTTAATTATGTAGTTAATTCTAAGTTTAGTGATGAATTTAATTCTGAATTTGAAGAGTCACATCATTAATGATCATTATGAGACTTTAATTTAGAGTTTAATTCTATAATTAATTCTAAATTTAATTCTATTATTAATGATGAATTAATTCAGAGAATTTATTGCGGAATTCCAAAGATCTCAGTGGAATTCTAAGGGTCACCATGTTTTCTATAAAAGAAGAGGGGGAGAGGAGTTGGCGTGGACTTGGTCTTTTGGAAGAGAATTTTCTCCTTGGCGCCTTCTCCCTTCTCCCCTCTCCTCTTGGCATTCGCAAGGTTGGACCTTGGCAAAATTTCCATCACCTCTCCTTGGCGTCTTCTCTTAGAGGGTGGCGCAAGTTCTTGAGGACTCCCTGAAGCGTGGATCTTCTTCCCGAGGCTAGCACCGGGCGTGGAAGAAGAGAACTCGAGCGTCGGCTGTGTGCGAGACATCAAAGGGCGAACATTTGGGCATCTGCATCACATCCTCCTTCTTCGCTGTAAGGTATCATCTCCTACTCACCGTGTCGATTCCTTCGCATGTCTCGATCTTCTGGGTTTTTGGGACTAGTTTGTTTTGGGGATTGCTTCCGCTGTGCTTGATTCTAAAATTTTAAAATCCTCGGGGTTTCCCAACAGGATGCTGGGCATCAATGTAGACACAGGTGCATCTGTAATACCCCAGTTTAGTCACACATTGGATGTAGAAAAAAAGATAGCTCAGTATATAAGGCTCAGTGGGCTTGCTATTATTAACTTAGGCTTAAACATTTTAATAAATTGGGCAATGTTGCTAATTGACTCACAATGTTAATAGGTCAGTTTGAGTGGGGAAACCTTAGGCAATTTTAAAAATTAATTAATAGTGATAGAGTAGTATACCTTTTTGTGCAAAATCCTAGGGGCTACCGATGACAAAGATGAGACGCTCAAGTGTTCGCCCTCAACAATCGTGCACACATGGGCTACTCGAAATCTCTTCCATCTACGCCTGGTGCTAGCCTTCGGGAGGAAGATCCATGTCGCCTATGATGTCCCTTAGCTTGCACCACCTCCAAGATGCGCCAAAGGGTGTCTCCTCTTATTTGTGCCTTCACCAAGATGTGCCAAGAGGTAGGAAGTCTCTCTTCTTCTTAACTTGCGATAATCACCAGAAGATTACGCCAAGGAGAAGTGAAGAGTTTTGGCCACAAGGAGTGTGAAGCTCTGCCACTTGCGCCAATGAGAATTTTCGAGTCTTCTTCCTTTGAGTACTCCCCTATCAAAGAGGTTGTGCTCCTTCCTCTCGTTCATGACATGCGCCAGCTTCATGGAAATTGTGCCCATGGAGGAAGATGATCTTCTTCAAGCACTAATCCCTCTTGGGCATGATGAATTTTTGAAAATTTACTCATGCATATGTGTCTAGGCCCATTATAGAGTATTAGAGTGGGCCCTACAACTTAAGTTACGAATATAATTGAATATAAATATTCACTTATGTTGCGCATGGTCCCCACGACTTAAGTTGCAAATAAAATGAATATAAATATTCATTTTAGTATTTAAGTCACAGGCCCCTCTAGTTACGTATAAATTATGTCAACAAGCCTCCGAACAAATTTGGCACTAAAATATAACATTTGACCCATCGACTAGACCTAGTTCATCGAGGTCAAATGTGGTCAGTTGAAGGTCAACTAGGGTCATCAGACGTCAAAATGCAATATTACTCTACAATATCATCTCCAAATCATCAGATGCATCCGCGATGCATCAGACTCCCAAACTAATTCGAATAAACCAAATGACTCAATCAATATGCGATCTCGAGTATCTACATGTGTGTGAATGTTAGCAGTGATAAATGGCTGACCTTGAACTACATCCAAGTCAAACTTCCTCCTACTAGCCTTTTTCAAGAGAAAAACTTTCCTAAGAAAAATAGCATCCTGAGCAGCAATCATGTTGCTCTCCTGTGGGATCATGGAAATAGTATCTCCAAAGATACCTCATATACACATATTAGATCTTGGTTCTAGCACTCTAGAACTCAGATGTATGACTAAAAGACTGACATCCCTAGATCCTGATAATAGGTCAAGTCGTCTCCCAGTCCACAAAGTCCTGAAGACACACTTTAGATGAAACATCTTTCAGTGTTTAAGAAAAAACTATCTTGCAAACCATTAATGAGGAGTTACATGACTCATCCTATATCAAATCATGCCAAGCAGGACTTGATACCTCCATCTAGACACTCACTCTGAATGAGGAGTTATAGAAGGATATCAAACACAATCAGCTCTACTTGTTGCTCTCGCAACACAGGCGACATGCTGTTATCAGATAATCTACCTTTGAAGCATCCTATTCAGCTGC
Organism: Costus pulverulentus; assembly: GCA_027562315.1. Lineage (NCBI taxonomy): Eukaryota > Viridiplantae > Streptophyta > Magnoliopsida > Zingiberales > Costaceae > Costus > Costus pulverulentus. Next base: position 14,118 of record JANTFE010017487.1, read on the forward strand.
TAAGGCTGTAGATAAGATGGGTTCAGGAAAAAGGCTCCCCCAAGGACATACAGATGTTCCTTGAGCTTGAGGACAATACTCAAGTACCAATGCCAATCCTCAATGTTGGTTCCAACCAACTTACGAGATCGCAGTGACCATCCAATATAGTTATAAGTAGATCTATACTCCAATCATTCAATTTGGCCTTTCATATATGATTGGACTCCCACTAATTTGCTCGATTTGACAACCCTCAAAAGTTGACTGGGAAATCAACAGATTTCCTCAGTGAGATGGGATCCACATTCTATACATAGCCTTGCATCCCATGAGGGTGGGATGTACTGCACAAGGTGATGCATGATTCCTGAGGTAGGCACGCTGACCAATTGCAACTTGGTAATTCCCCTTCTCAAGACAGTTCAAGCACTTTGTGTCAAGCGAGGGCTGGATACAGCATAAAGCCCAAACCTCTTGAGGCTGTGATGTGTCTGCATGTGCACGGATACATCGAAGTAATAAAAATATCGATCCCATAGAGACCAATGACTAAGTACTAACTCTACTTAGGATTATTAGCTAGATAATTCAGAAATGGGTTTTAATTTCGTTTGCAAAATTATAAAACACGAAAAGGTTGTAATCGATTTGATGGGAATTCAGGATTCCGGCTTCACCACACTATGTTTCATGACTTTTATAATTAAAAATATCTTAAGAAGGATTTACTGTGTCGAAGGGGATTTATCCACATGTACAGATTGCCCCATCTATCCAAATTAACCCCCTACTCTCATGGTTATTAACTCGAGATAGTCCCAACGAGTTCTTGATAAATCTATAAAATCTCTCAAGCCAATTTGAACTACTCTCGTGTTCAAATCCACTTGTCCAAAAACTATAGATTCGACATCTCAATTCACCTCTCAGTACTTCTTGCGACATTTCTAATCATGCAAATTATGGCCAGTAATCAACATGTCAATAAATGCAACAATAATTAAATCTAACACAAGTAAATTACTTCATAAGAAGGAAATCAATAATAAGTCATGAAAACATAGTGGGTTACAACCGTAATCCTGAATAATAAGTTTACGTTGACATGTTCATCATGTTCGCATTATAAAAATCCATAAAATCATTTACAATTGACAAATAAAATACGAAATCAACAAAGAGGGAATAATTCAGGGCTTTTGGATGAAGATTGACACTGGTTGATCGGAAAATTGAAGCTTTTACGATGAAGAATCACCTTCCATCGTCAGTCACCCTAGAACTCGCCTCTTGATCAAATTCTAGTTGAAAATTTGCCAAAAGGTCCTAATAATTGCTCCAAAGCTTCCTTATATAGTTCTCCATCATCTCCTTAGGTTTTTCCCAAAATTTGGCATGAAATCGAGCCAAATCGGGCAAGAAACTAAATCAAACTCGAAACTAGTGGATGAAATTACGACTGTGATAATTTTCATAGGCGGGCCATAATTCCTTCTATATATTCTGGAATAGAAACCTGGGAGAATTATGACTGTGAAAATGATCACGAGCGGGCCATAATTCTTTCTGTGGAAAATTTTCAAGAAATCACGGCTGTGAAAATAATCATGGGCAGGCCGTGACTCTTTTTGTGAATATTGCAACTTTGTACCAAAGAAATTACAGCTGCGAAAATTATCACAGGCAGGCCATAATTATTTCTATGCCTTCCCAGAAATTACGGTCATGATAATAATCACAGGCAGACCATAATTTTCAAATAAGCTCCGATTTGTGGGCAGCTTCGTCTTGACTTATAGAATTCATATATGCACTTGGATTCTTCAAAATCTATCAAAATATGGTCGTTTTTCCCTGAAATATAACAAAAACAAGAAGGGGTGAAGATTCCAAACAAACAAAAGAATTTAAGTCAAAATAAGTGAAATCGTGATAAAAATAAGAGATATTATGTATAAAAATTATAGTAAAAATACTATATAAATATATGACATCAAATCTCCCTAGACTTAAACTTTTACTTGTCCTCAAGTAAATAAATAGACCAAAGAACAATGCTAAGCCTGAAAAGATAACTTACTAATAGAAAATAAATTTCTATAACATAATCATTAGTAAAATTTAATCCAACTCATGCCACATAAAATTCTAGAAAAATAGATTGTTTTTAGAATTTAATCCTCAAGATTCACATTCCTAATCAAATAAAATTTGCAACTTGTATAATAATTTGGATCTCAATCTCATGAATTCACCTTGTATTCAGTTCAATACTACAATGCTTTTGTTTACAGGAATAGGAACTCCAAAATCTTTTTCTTCATTCATTCATTTTTTTTTTATTTTTGACATTCTCTAAATCGAATATCACATTTTTTTTCTGGTGACGAATTTAGAGTACATTGACCACATAGCCAATGTATTAGAACTCATATCTTATTGGCTAGCAGAGTTGCGACTCATGGCCAAAGATAGTGGAGTTAATGTCAAATGACTTTTCTTTGGCATGTACCCACATAGATACTTTTTATTCCGACTTCAACTCATGTTTTTGGTACCATTGTTAATTTTTCATAGTGCCAAGTAGAGGAGTCATTTTTTTTATTTCTGGATTTTGGATTCTTTCTTCCCAACAAATAACATAATAGACCAAACATATACAAGGCTATTCAATCAACATCAATTTAACAAATTATACTCATATAGTCACCTTATTTAAAAAAAAATGTTTCACCATCAAAATATATTTCTTAAACAACCTATTTACCACAAAATTATAAACAATTGATGGAAAATCAAGATGAGGATATATATTGAAGAAATAAACTCAACACAAGAAGTATGATTTCATTCATAGACATATTGTTATGTGAATTTTCACAATTTATTTTTTTTTCTCAAAAATTTGAATCCAACACACATATCATTCAACAATATAGCAAACCAAACCCATACATCATATAAAATGAAAATTCATCCACATTATAGCAAACTAAACCCATACATCATAAAAAACGAAAAGTCATCCACATAATAGCCAAAATCATAAAATATCTTAATACAATACCAAATAAGATCAATAACAATGTGCCTACTCATGGTGCCAAATAACATCATATCATCATCACATCATAAGTCGCAGAATAATATAAAAAAGTTATACAATCCACTGAAATGAGCAGCATAAAGCAATAGGAAATAAGAAACATGAATACATCTTCCCTTACAAAAAGAATGCATCGTCCTCGATGCAATAAGCAAAGAATGAGACAGTAGGAGAAGAGATACTCACAGAGTGCTACTCGTTAGCATCAGTGTCAGTCTCCTCACCATCCTCCTCGTTAGGGGTAGCTTCTCCCATGGACTGGTCTGGATCCTTCTCCTGATCGGAGCACATGTGGTCCCAGAGAAAGCTCTATATGTCCTGAATGGAACTCTGCACATCCTGGACAGAATCATAATTTGTCTTCAGAAGGCATCTATGTGTCCGCAAGTACACGGATACTCGAAGTAATAAAAGATATCGAACCACAGAAACCTCGTTTGTTAAGTACCAAAGAATTAATTTCTTATTAGCTAGGTAATCGAATACGATGTAAGCAGCAAATAGAAATCACATGAAATATCAGAGGGAAAAGCTGGGACTAAGGTTTCATCCACCTCAATTTCAATGACTAAATATAATTAAATGATCGTCAGTTTACTCTTAATATGATAAAGATATAATTTACTTAATAAAGAAATTATTTCGCTTTCGTGCAGATGATTTACAAAGAATAAATCCTCACTTTCACACAAGATTTATTCAATGCTAAAGATAAGTAAATCAATGACAAGAAGATTTAAGATCACTTTCGTGCATCCAATCTTTATTTCAATCATCTCAAGTGAAAACTAAATACTTTCATACTTTAGATTCACAGGTTCTACTTAAGGTTCTCCAATGATCCGATACTTAATTTCTTACAATATCTTCATGTTTAAGTCATTAAAGTCTCCTAAGTCAAATTATCAACAAGTCAATAAGCTCCTAAAATCTAGAAATAAGAACAAACCTAATTTCTTACTATCAGTTCCTAAATCACGATTCTAGGGTTCCAAGTTTTTGCAAGTCACCTTTCAGTCCATATCACAAAAACTACAATACATGTTGATAGTATGAAACTAGAAGAGATTAAAGATAGTGATCACATAAGTAGAATTATCATAACAAGAGTATTCTGACGTAATAAAGATCATCTAGTCATTATGAAATTAAGGGGATTACACCCCCTGTCCCAAAAAGTGTTTAAGCTAGCATGATAAAGAAATTACAATATGCCATAGTTTAGAATGATCAGAAATCGAGAAGAAGGGAGATTTTACTAAACACAAGGCTGAAATGAAAATTACAGCCCCTGATTTCTCGTATGAACAGTGCTAGCGGCGCCCCTTTCGTTGATTTCTCCTTCGATCGGTCTCCTTTCGCTTGGAAACTTCTGGTGTATGTTCTTCTCCCTCAAGCATAGCTTCCATTCAAATTTCATGGTCAGAGATGCTCTGTACGCTTCCCGGTGGTGAAACCAAGGGTGGTGGTGAAGTACATGATTTCTCCCTCAAACGCTGATCAAAATTAGGGCTTTTGGTGCGCTGATCTTCCTCTTGTTCTTCTGAGTATTCCCCTTTTTACAGATCTCAAATTGGTGATCTAAATCATCCGCAATCATCCACGCAAAAATCGGACTTCGATAAGACCGAGAAAATTGGCTGTCTGGGATACAATTACGGTCGTAATTTTCATTACAGCCATGCTGTAATGTTTTTAGGTCATAATTTTGGAATAAACACATGCCGTAAAAACAACCACGGCAGTACTGTGATCGTGCAAAATCTTCTGGAAAGAAATCACTCGAAATTACAGCCCGTAATACTCGTTACGATAATATTGTAATATCTGCAAATCTTTCTAGACAGAAATCAATCGAAATTATGGCAGAACAAAAAGATTACGACAATGCCATGGTTTATTATGTAGTTTCAATAAAACCACGTTACCGTAATATTGATTATGGCCCTACCGTAATTTGGTTTGAAGCTCCGATTTGCATGAAATTTGACAGATAATCTTCTCTTGATGATGAGAATTGTTGGTATATATGCCCTGAGACCAATTATTGGTCCATCTTTGTACTACTTAACATTAATACTTATATATCATTCTGGTATTGTTGTTATCATTGTTTATTTACATCTGCGATTATATACTTACATGATAATGTCCCTTAGTGGATATGGGACAGCTATGGTACTTGTGAGACTGGTATATGAGCTGGTTAGGCACGAGGTGCTAACACAGACATATGGGTATATAAGTGGTAGATGTACTAGATCGACCCGCTGTAAGGCAATGACTTGGTGTCATGAGTTATCATCACAAGCGATAGGAGATGCATTGATTCTTTGACTTGAGGTCATTGACCATTCTATATGGTTAGGGACATGCTTTGATATAACCTAACACCTCGCCATAGTAGGTAATAACGGTTGTCATTGAGTATGTCACGACCCATATGAGAAGGTCAATCGACAAACAGAGGATTTGCCCCTTCCTAAGGAAAGCTTGATATCCACAAGGCCCCCATATGATTATATGACTGAAAGTGTGTGGTCATGCCGAGGTGAGAACCTGATTTAGTCATGACTATGTGATTGGGTAAAAATAAGTGGGGACACACTTGTCCAATCGGATATCAGTTTAGCAAAGAGACTGTAATGCATCTGTACATAGTTGCGATGATGGGGATGTCAATGTCGATATCCATTTCGATGACTTGGGTAGCAGTGATGCACTGCTAGGTGCCACTCACTACTTTTGATGACCTTAGGGTATCACTGCCAACGTCAGAGGAACCTATAGGGTCGCACATCTTGATACTCGAGTTCTCGTATTGATCGGGAAGCATTATGATCGAGTTATTGGATAACTCAGATCTATTTGGGAGATTTCATCAGCGCCAATGGGCCTGATGAGATGGAAAAATGTTATTGGAGCCAAACTTCCTTTTTGGCAGGTTGACCCAAAATTGACCATGGTTGATCACATTTGACTTAGGGTTGCATTGGATTGGATCTAATGGCTTAATCAACCCATGTAATAAAGTTTGGGCTAGCTCATTACCCAATGAGGCCCAATAACAAGTTGTCATGAAGAGATAATAGGCTAAAAGGGTATAATGGGGAGAAAACTTCTCGCATTGGCGTCTATGGGTATAATGGGGAGAAGTTGGCGCCTTTGCTTCATTAGGAAGTTTTAGGCGCCTCCCCCATCTACCTTGGATGGTAACCTTGCCTCTATGGCAAGGGATGAGGCGCATGAGGCATGTTGGACATGTATAGAAAGTGCTTGGCGATTAGGAAAGGTTTATGGAAAGCTCTTGGAGAGTTTCCTTAACTCTAACCCTAATTGCCTCCCCTCTCATACACTAGCCGCCTCTCTCTTATTGGATTGTGCCTAACCCTTGTGTGGCCGCCCCTTTGTTCTATATATCTTGTGATATGTGAGAGCCAATATATACAATCATATTGGCGTGAGCAAGGGACAAGGGACAAGAGAAAAGGTGTGTTGGCGCAACTCCTCTTCCTCCATCACATAGTCGCAAGTGATCTTTATCATCTACATCTTGGAGCAAGTTGGAAAAATCCTTGGCGGCATCATCCTCATCTCCTCCCTTCTTCTTCATCCATTGGCGCTTCTTCCTTCGAGGTGGCGCAAGGTTTGAAGAAGGTGACACACCGGCTTGGATCTTCTTCCCATGCCTAACACCAGGAGTGGAAGAAGAGAGCTCAGGGCATCCGTGTGTGTGAGACTGCAGAGGGCAAACACTTGGGCGCCTACCTCGACATCGACCTTCACGCTTGCTCTAGGTACTTACTATCTCATCGTGTCGACTCACTCGCAAAACAATATTGACTGGGTTTTTGGGACTGGCCTGTTTCAGGGATATTCTTCTACTGTGCAATGTATTCTGTAATGTCTATGCCAAATATTTATAAAATATTCCTGGGGTTTCCCAACAGTGGTATTAGAGCGACTTGCGAGCCTCGAACGATGTTCTTTCATGCTTTTCATGCTCACATGCCATGTTTCAATTTTCGAAAATTGCATATTTACATGGTGCATGATTTTTCTAGGTAGGAAAATTATAATTTCTTGTTCGTATCCTCTTTTCAAATTCTTTTGGATTTTTGGGTTATTTTTCTGATTGATTTAAGATCATAGGCGCATGTAGTTTTGTTAAGTAGGACGGGCATTGTGTCTTCAGACTGGCTGGGTCTCTTAATCTGACAAACTTGCCAACTGAAAAGATCTATAAAATCGTCATGAAACTTAATCACAAATAACCAAAAGATTTGTGATAAGAAGATGAGGGAAAGAAACTTGTTTTATGAAAAAGTAAAATTTCAGATTTTATATTTCTCATGAGCATGTAGAATTGCATCAGTAAGTACTTGATTGTGCATGATGTTGTGATCATTAGTCAAGCCCCTTTTGTGCATGCCTGTGATGTATCCTTGTGCGGCCTGCGTGCCATCTTTTTTTTCTTTTGTTTTGTAATTGCTCAAGATGAAGATTAGGGGATGCATCTTTGATGTACTTGGCACATGCATGCTTGAAGCTTGCGCTCCTAGCTTGGTGGCACAACAAGCTTCTACAATGATGGCGCATCCTTGCATGTGGGCGCAAGTTGGGGTTTGGCCAAGCCTTCTACTTGTATGCTAACCCCTCTTGTGGCTTGCATAATGGCGCATCTTCCTTGGAGGATGTCCATGGCATTGGCCGAACCCATGGGTGATGTAGGACGAGGATCTAAAACATTCAAACAATGATTTTGAAGCCCGTTTTGATAGATAAGTAGATAATAAGGGAAAACCGGATTTGAACTAACGAGATTTTGAGAAACTAATTTTTTTGTATTTTATAAT
>JANTFE010017513.1:7028-18141 GCA_027562315.1 Costus pulverulentus
GACTTTCCATATTTGGAAGTCATGTAACGCCATCTCTTGAAAACGCCTCAACGATTATGGCCAATTCACTTCAATTGTCGCCTTGGCTCTTGGGTAGAGCTTCTTCCTAGACGAGAAGGGAGTTCGGCCAAGCATCTCTCTACTTCGACACACGACAAGAAACTTGGGAGATTCTTGCTAGCACAAGGAACATCCAAGCAGGTAGCCATCTCTCATCTAGTGTGCGTTTTCTTTGGAGGAGTGCTTATTTGCCCTCTTGCTTCCAAGCCGCCTCCTTCATCATGGCTATGGTAAAAGATCTTAACTTGATCTTTGCAATAATAATCAAAGTTGATCATATATATTCATGCAATCGATCTAGTTGAAACCCTAGAAATTTTTCATGCGCCCCCTATTAGGGTTTCACCCCCCCCCCCTTTGCGCTCCCCCTTGAAGGGGACTTTTCACTTCCAACCCAACCTCTAAACACCGCATACTTATCAACACATCATCCAAATACTGCATTTACTATTTCATTAGGAGCTACTTAGCTAAGGTGATCTTGGGCTAGATTTCTGTTCTTCATCAGGAACTCATCGTAAGAAATTAGGGTTGTTCTTATTTCTAGATTTTAGAAGTTTATTGTCTTGTTGATAATCTGATCTATGAAGAATTATTGAATTAAACTTGAAGATATTGTAAGAAATTAAGTATCGTATCATTGGAGAACCTTAAGTAGAACCTATGAAACTAAAGTATGAAAGTATTTAGTTTTCACTTGAGATGATTGACGTAGAGATTGGATGCATGAAAGTGATCTTTGATTTCTATGTCAATGATTTACTTATCTTTAGCATCGAATTAATCTTGTGCGAAAGTGAGGATTGATTCTTTGTAAATTGTCTACGCGAAAGCGAGATGATTTCTTTGTAAAGTAAATTATATCTTTATCATAATAAGAGTGGACTGACGATGCACTTATTTCCTTCTAGTCATAGAAATTAAGGTGGATGAAACCCTAGTCCTAGCTTTTCTCTCTGACCATTCGTATACTTTCCAATCAGCTGCTTACATCGTATTCGATTGCTTAGCTAGTGAGAAAACAACTATTTGGTACTTAACACGTAGGTCTCTGTGGTTCGATATCTTTTTATTACTTTGAAGTATCCGTGCACTTACGGACACAACAGAGGCCGTAGGTAACTTCTAACCGAGTAGGACAATCCACTCCTAGGTTGCATGCTACATATCCTATTTTCCAAATTGATTGCATTTGTTTGCTGATTACTATTACATTAGTCACTATTGCACTCCATCCCTAAATCCATTTGAGCCTGCCTCACTCCATTAATTAGAGCTACATACCTTAGGTAGGGTCTTTCGGAGTTTTTGTTCTTCTTCAATAACCAGGGAGCCATAACAGCTATTATTGGGTATAACATAAATCATGTGTGTAGTACAAGTGATCAACAAAGGATTTTCCCCTTCCTTCTGAAAAAAGTATGATAACTAACGGATCCCTATTAAGAAATTGTGCACTATATTTTAAAAAATCCATAATAGTGGAAGCAAGCTTGAAACCAATTACCAAAAACTACAGCAAGTTCTGAGGATGGCAATGACAAGGTGTAGGTGCCAAATTATTGGAAATCCTTGGGCCAAATTAAAATTTAACAGTAGCGGAAGCAATGACTTGAAACAAAATTCCCACCAAAGGCAAGATCCCTTATGAGAGAAGACCGTAGGATGTGAAGAGCATTGTACCTTACTAGCGCAATCCTTTGAGTGTTGTCAGTGATGTAGACAATCTAGTGCTCGTCCTCCACAGTCACGCACACACGGACAACCTCGAGACTCCTCCCTGCAATGCACATGCTAGCTTCAGGAGAGGAGATTCACACCTATGACAGTATTCTTCCCTGCTTGCGCCAACTTCAGAGAAGATGCGCCAAGGATACTGCCCTCTTCAAGTTGCGCCAATGGTGATGCTTGCGCCAACTTGAAGTATGTTGTCCTCCTTCTTCCAATGATGTAACACCACCAATGAAACCATAGAGGAAGAAGAGGAAGGACCTCAACATTCTTCTTGCACCAAGAGAAGTTGTTGTCCCCTTTGGATGATGGGGCGACAACACCTCTAAGAGGCCCCAATAGAAGGGTGAGCGGCTAGGGTTTGAGGGGAGAAGACTACTTGGGCGGCTAGAAGAAGTTTAGGGTTTGCGAGCTAACTTCCAGGAGAGGACTTGGGCTGGTCGATCCTAAAGGGCATCTACGGTTTCCTTGATGATGCCTTTAGGGTTCGTGAGCTAACCATTGGAGTTGAAGACCTAGGCAGCGCACCTAGGGTTTTGGAGCAGAGCTCTTAGGACACTCAGCGATGAGCTAAGGACTTATTGGCATGCGCCCATGGCTCAAGGCCCTTGGTAGTGCTAGGTGTGTAGGTCTGGGTCTAGGGGCTTGTTACCCAATGTATGGGCGTTGAACACATTATATTTATTTTCTACTTTTAAGCATGCCTTTATTGCTTTGTTTTATTCCACTATAAGATTGCATGCCTATAATGGTAGAATAAGATAAAATTTTGTGGTGCCAAGACCAAAAAAATCCTCGCTAAATCATATCAAGTCCCGATCCTTGGCCTTCCAACACGTAACCCTCAGCAAACTATCCATCTATGATGTTGTGAACAATTTCCACTCTAGTGGACACACCCATTTATCTTTAGGAGGCATGTTGTGATAATGTTTTCCCAGTCCAATTAAAATCCTAGATGCGCCTTTGTAAGGAATTCGTTGGCCCTAGGTATAACGATCAGGTCAGACTTGACTAGATCTTTCATATGTGTGAAGAACAAATGATTAATAGTTTTAGAGGTGCCCTCAAGAAGTCAGGGTTTTGTGTTGTTCCAGCCCTAGTTGGGCACAGAATGCTTGAACTATCTTGAGAAGGGGATTGTCATGTTACAATTGGCCGGTGCGCCTACCTCAAGAAGCATGTGTTACCTTGTGTTGTACATCCTGCCCTAGTGGGATGCAAGGCCGTATATGAAATGAGGATCCCATCTCACTAAGAAAGTCGGGTGACTTCTCGATCGATTTTTGAGGATTATCGATTCGAACAAAATAGTGAGAAATAATCATTTATAAAAGTCCAGAATACATGATTCAAATACGATACTGATCTAATTGTCTTTAGCAGCAGCAGAATATCATTGTGATTTTTCCTAATTTAGTTGGAACCAACTATAAGGACTGGTATTGGAACTTTAGGATGGTCCTCATGCTCCAGGAAAAGCTGTAAGACGTTGGGGTAGCCTCCTCCTGAACCCATTTCATCTACAGCCTTAGAGGCTGAAGAGGATGCCTAAGGGGTAGCTTATCTAGTACTAGCATGTCGCCAAATTTTATTCTATATCATTATTATATAGCAGCTCTTCGAGGGACAAGCTAGACTAGAAAGTTGTGAAACCTCTAAAGCCGTCCTACAATGCAAAGATAAGCCTGAGGGCTTGACCGACACATTGAAGATGAAAAGGGTGAAAGAGATTAGGTGCTCTAGAAGGATTGCAAGCAACCTCAAAACAAGGAGAAGAAAAATAACCCTTCATCTTCCAGCTTAGATAATTATGGTACCAAAGTCGAGTTGTCTATTTTTAGAGCATGGGTATCTAATGATGCATGATGAGACCAACATTTGCAAAAATGTTTTGGTGCTCAACAGAAATAGGACGATGTTGACGCAGAGAGACTGACCTACCAGTTGGAGCATATGTTGCTGCCATATATGTAGGAGCCTCACTCTCTCTTGGGTCAAGACTTTGTTAGAACTTTATTATTTTATGGCATATATTTATGGGTTCTACGAGTAACATAAATATAGTATGGATAGAATTGAGCGGTTCTATACATACCTTTGGAGTTGTTGTTTTGCCTTATAAAATAAGAATATCATCCAATGCCTACATGCAAATAGATTCTTGGATTCAATCTCCTTTGAGGAAACTAGGTTGGGTCAACCTCTTTTGAGAGCTTGATTCACTCAAGCCTTGTTCATTAAGGAAAATAATAGAGATGTTCTTCACCTTTTTCGAGGGGGGAAGAGCAAGAGACTTATTGGAACTCATGCATAATAGTGTGTGTGGACAGGCCTAATAAATCAGCCAAAGATAGTGTACTAATCCTTTACATACATGTGTATGGATGTGGAGGTAGTAAGAAACTTGCCTGATAAATCCATAAAGGCTTTCTGATTTGTTGGAAAGCAATTAAGCCATAGTTTATGACTGTTCTGATAAGTTTGAGATTTTCTCATAGCTCACTCCTTCTATAACTCCTCATTGGGAGTGAGTGTCTAGATGGAGGTATCAAGTCCAGCTTGTCAAGATTTGATATAGGATAAGTCATCCAATTCCTCATTAAAGGTTTGCAAGATAGATAGTTTTTCTTAACAACTGAAAGATGTTCTATCTAAAGTGTGTCTCCAAGGCCTTCTAGATTGGGAGACGACCTAACCTATTATCAAGATATAGGGATGTTAGACTTTTAGTCATACATCTAAGTTCTAAAGTGCTAGAACGAAGATCTAATATATGTGTATATTAGGTATCTTTAGAGATACTGCTTCCATGATTCCACAGGAGAGAAACGAGGTTGCTGCTCAGGGTGCTATTTTTCTTCGGAATGTTTTTCTCTTGAAAAAGGCTAGTGGGAAGAAGTTTGACTTGGATCTAGTCCAACGTCAACCACTTGAGACAGATGGTCATAGATGGAATTTGAGCCATGAATACAAGTTGTGGGCAACCTGAGTTCAGGATAGTTAGGTTCAATAGGTTGAATGGATTCATGAATGTTTGAGTTATGGGTAACTCCTAACTTAGGCAAAGAATCTTCACCCTATAATACCTAAGTTCATTGGGAGCTTAATCACATCTCTGGTATTGTATGTCGAGGATATACTAATCATCAGAGATGACATTCCAATCGTTCACTTGGTGAATATATGATTGGGAAGTGTTTTGTGGTGAATGGCTTAAGGGAGATCACCTATGGATTAGGTGAGGATTTTCAAGGACAAGGTCCAAAGAAACTCCTAGACCCTGAGTCAAATTACATACATTGATACTAGAGAGATTTTTAATCTTTCAGATAGGCATGGACTCATCAGTCAAGTCATTGATGTTGTACCGTTATGATTGATCATGTATTAGGTAGTGTGTATTAGACCAGATGTTGCCTATGCCATGGGCATAACTAGATGGTACCAGGTCTGATCCAAGTGCATGGCACTGGATGAAGAAAGAAGAACATCCTTTAGTGCTGAGAGGGACAAAGGAATGGTTCTTGGTCAGAAACGACAGGAAAAGCTCAATGTCTACACTTGGTAGCTTGTTCCGATCAGACCAAAAGTCGCAGTCCGCCTGTTGAGGTAGTAATGCTAGAAGCTGAGGGAGCTTCAAAGTAGTCTACTAAAAAGTAGAGAATGTTGATACTTATGGGAAGCAGTTTGGATACTAGAAGTTCTTCACTGAACTTCACATGATTCCATGTAATTGTCGGCCTCTATTGTAAGTACATTGGAGAGACCAATACATGATTGAGAACCAAGATTCAAACAACATACTCATATGCTTATACCTTGTCTTGGGGATAGAGGTGATATAGACATAGCAGATATTGACACTGACATAGTGGGCCCATTGACTGATGCTCTAGCGCAGTAAGAGCATGGCAGGTCGTGCGTAGGATATGGCATTGAGGTTGCTCAACAAGCATGGTGCTAGTGCAAGTGGGAGATTGTTGGTGTTTATACCCTAGGACCTTTGGTTGGTCCGGTGCGAGGTCTATCACATATGTGTTTGATAGATGTATTATCCTGACATTGTCGTTGTTGTACAAATTGTAAAGTTGCATAAACAATGTCCCAAGAGATAGATTTTTATTTAGTCTCTGCTCTTGTCCTCGGTTAAGTATCATAGTGGATATAGGACAACTATGATATATTTGAGAATAGTATATACACCGGTTGACCACGGGTTGCTAAAGCAGACATATGGGTATATCAAGGAATATATACTAGACTGACCCGCCGTGAGGATTCATCTTGGTGTCCGAAGATGAATGTCACAGTGACAGAGATGCGCTTGTCCTTGACTTGAGGGCATTGATATCACTATATGGTGAGTGATGTACTTTGATATAACCTAACGCTTCGACGTAGCAGGGAAGTCATAACGGTTGTCATTGGGTATATCATAAGCCATATGAGAGATTCAATATGCCAAGATAGTATTTTCCCCTTCCTTGCGAGGAAGCTTGATGTCCATAACACCCCTACATGGATGCATGACTGAAAGTGTATAACGATACTTAGGTGAGAATCTCATTTAGTCATGATCATTTGATTGGGTTAAACAAGTGTGACACACTTGTCCAATCAGGACATCAGCCTAGCAAAAAGACAAATGTGTACATGTACTTTATCGCAGTATTAGAGGATGTCAATGATGACTCCATTATGATGACTTAGGTAGCAATGATGTACTGCGAGGTGTCACTCATTCGTTGTGATGATTTAGGGTCATCACTGTGATAGGTTTCCGCAAGTGCATAGAATTATCGAAGTAATAAATAAAGATATCGAACCACAGAGACCTTATTGTTAAGTACCAAATAACTGCTTTCTTACTAGCTAAGCAAATCGAATATAATGAAATAATCAATGGAAAGAGTGTAAAGTAAATCAGAGAGATAAATATGGGACTAGGGTTTCATCCACCTTGATTTCAATGATTAGATATAAATAAAAGGTCGTCGGTCTAATTTTATCATGATAAAGACTTAATTTACTTCATAAAGGGATCATCTCACTTTCGTGCAGACAATCATGCAGGGATCAATCCTCGCTTTCGCGCAAGATTTACCCCAATGCTAAAGATAAGTAAATCATCAATCAGAGAATTCAAAGATCACTTTCGTGCACACGAATTCTAAATTGATTGCCTTAAGTGGAATCTCAAGGATCACTTTCGTGCATCCGAGACTCAACACAAGTTCAACCTATGGTTCTCCAACGTTCCGATCCTCACTTTCGTGCAAGATCTCCACGTTTTACAACTCGACTCTATCCTAGATTCATATTATTAAATCATGGCAATAAGATCACTAAAATCAAATAATTAAGAACAAACCTAATTTCTTACGGAAAGCTCCTAACATGCAATTCTAGGGTTCCAAGTTCTCAAGCAAGTCACCTTTCGGTTCTTATTGCGAGAACTCAAAACATGAATAATAACATCAATCTATGGAGAATCAAAGACAAGACACTCAAATAAGTAGAATTATCATGGCAAAATTATCTTGACGAAATAAAAAGTATCTAATCATTAGAAATCAAAGGGATTACACCCCATGTCCCAAAATATGTTTAAGCTAGCATGGAAAAAGAAATACAATCAACCATAGTTTCAAAGTGGAAGAAATTGAAGAAGAAGAAGAAAACAACTTCACAACACGGCTGTAATATAAATTACAGCCATATTTTCCGTGATGAATAGTGCTGTCACCGCTGTTTCATTGATTTCTCCTCCACCCGAACTCCTTTTGATCTAAAAATTATGTGGTGTCTTTCTATCCTCGAGGCGAAGCTTTTGCATGAAAATCAAGGCATGAGGTGCCCTCTACGCCTCTCGGCGTGAGGCCAAACCCTAGACGCCTCTCTGTCGATTGCTCCCTTGATACTTGATAAACATTCTCCCTTTCACTTCGTGTATGTTTTCCTCTTAAAGAAGAGTTCGTAGCAACTTTCAGATCTCAATTTGGAGCTCTAGATCAAAAATTATGGTCCAAGCAAGTTTCAGACCCATAAAAATCGCGTTTTTGAGTGTAATTACGGTATCGTAAAATATATTACGGTAGTGCCATATTTTCTGGGCAACTTTCTGGTCAAAAATTGCTCAAAATATGGTACCATAAAATAGTTTATGGCTGTACCATAAAATCGGACGACTTCTCTAGTCTGAATTGTCTGGAAAATACGGCACCGTGAAATAGTTTACGGTAGTGCCGTAATTTCGTCAAGTGTCTCTGTTCTGAAGCGCTCCAAATTATGGCAGTGTAATTTCTTACGGCGGTGCCATAAAATTGTGAAAACCTTATGTTTGGAAAACTCCCCAAATTATGGTAGGTGCTCTGATATTATGGTAGCGTACGAAAATACGATACCGTAATATAGATTATGGCCTTGCCGTATTTTGGTTTGTTACTCCGTTTTGCGTGAAATTTGTCATGTGATCTCCTCTTGATGATGGTAACTCTTTTATGTCTTCGATTTTGGCTTGAAAATGCCTCAAAATAGTGCCTTTTTACCTCAAAATCATGAAAAAAAACCAAAATAGAAGTAGACTTTGCAATATTTGATGAATTCAGCATAAAAACAAGTAAAAAATTCTCAATTTAGTATGAAAAGATATCTAAAATGGTACAAAATATACTACATATTTTGGTGTCATCAAAATACATAAGGCTCAAACTTTGCTTGTCCTCAAGCAAAAATAAAAAATTTATTAAAAGAATAACCTTTTCATGCTCAATAAATTTCTAAAATACAATCATCAATGAAAAATTTCATCAATTGTTTCACAAAACTTCAAATAAATATATCATTCTTAGAATTCAACCCTCTAGATCCACAACTCAATCAAATAAAACTTTGCAGCTTGTATAATAAATAGAATTTTTAATCTCATGATTTCACCTAGTTTTCAGTTCAAATCTATCATGCTTTTGTTTACAGGAATTAGGTTTCCAAGATCTTTTTCCACACATAATAATTTTTTTCCTTTTTTTTTATTTGATTATTTTTGCAAAGATGGCATGCATCCACTTAGATACACACTTTTTATTTTTGACTTCAACTCTTATCTTCGGTACCACTATCAATTTTGCATAGTGCCAAGTAGAGGAGTCTTATTCTTTTTATCTCTCATTATTTTTCATTCATAGACTTCAACCCATGTCTTAGGTACCACTATCAATTTTACATAGTGCCAAGTAGGGAGTCTCTCACTATTTTTGTGATATTGGATTCATCCTTCCCAACAAATAGCAAAATAGACTAAACATCTACTAGGTTGATCAATTGATATCAATTCACAAATCATACTCATATGCTCATTTTATTTAAAGGAGTCGTTTCACCTTTAGATCTTATTCATCAAATAACACATCTACCCAAAATTTCATGCATCAACTAGTGTCAAATTTCAAAAATAAATATCCATTGAAGAAATAAATCTAACATGATAGGGTTTTTCTCTAATCACAAGTATAAATACTCACATCATCAAGGAAGACATTTTATCAATAGAAATTTTATCAATAAATCATGCCATCATATAGTAGAAAGTGGATCATATGCTTTCATTAATTTTAATAACAAATTTGAATAATATCATCATCAAAACAATGAGTTCCATATATCCATAAAATCATTTTTCAAGAGAAAACCAATAAGTAGTATAATTATGATAAAGTCAAAGATGCACTATAAGAAATAGTCATTAATAAGATAGTGCAAGTGATACTCACAAAACTATATAGATCATGCTCAATCATTGTCAGGCCAATGCAACTGGGTCCAAAGATGTGCCCTTTGAAAATTTTCTGCAAAATTTAAGGTACATAAGGCTCATATAAGGCTCAGATCAAAAACAGTCTTAAAATAATAATAGATATCATCAGTGGTCCCAAAAGTGTGTTGGTGGAGTAGTAGATGCAATAGATGATGGTGCCGATAGTAGAATAAGTAATCTCTAGTAGCCTGCTAGAGTCTACAGTCCTGGTGGTGAGATTGTTGGTTGGAGAGCGGTAAGAGATGATGCTGCATAGATGAAGAGATATCAGGGTCAATAATAAAGATCATGCTGCAAAAATAAATATAATCAATGGAAATAGAGGCAGCAAAAGGAGTAAGAGGCCGCTAGTAGTGCTCCGCAAGAGGTGGAAGACAGTTGCCCTTGAAGGTTTCAGGATCTGGAGGCAAAAGAATAACGAGTTGCAAGCAAAATACCTAATAAGATAATAAAATTTAAAAAAAAATAGAAAATCAATTTTTTTTTAATTACGGCCGTAAAATAAATTATGGCAGTGCCGTATTTCTCAAATAATTCTCGGATCAGAAATATACAGGAAATACGGTACCGTAAAAATATTTACTGGACTGACATATTTTCTAAAATCACACAAAAATACAGCTCAAAAATTACACAAAAATACGGCAGCATAAAAAACATTACGGTAGTACCGTAAAATAGGCTGAACTCTTAGGAAAAAATTTTGGCAAAAATACGGTACTGTAGAAATAAATATGGTAGGGCCGTAAAAACCAAAAAAGTTTATGATAGTAAAATAGCCTAAAATACGGCCGTAATATAAAATACGGTAGTGTCGTATTTTGCATAAAATTTGTTTTTACCTGCAAAAATAAAAGAAAAATTAGTTCTAAAAATAAAATTGCATAAAAGAAAATAAGCTAAATGATAATGCATGGGTTGCCTCCCAAGAAGTGCTAAATTTTAGGTCATTAGCTTGACCAAAATTCAAACATCATGGTGAAGCAGGTGGATCAGTACCAAAGTA
Source organism: Costus pulverulentus (assembly GCA_027562315.1). Taxonomy (NCBI): domain Eukaryota; kingdom Viridiplantae; phylum Streptophyta; class Magnoliopsida; order Zingiberales; family Costaceae; genus Costus; species Costus pulverulentus. The sequence goes on from JANTFE010017513.1 coordinate 17,642, forward strand.
AATAGCATGTAATTTTCTTCATTTTCTTTGCCCTAAAAGTTTAGCCACAAATCCAAATATCCTGAATTTCATCAAAATCAAAGTGGCTTTCATAAACATGCAGAAATTAAAATTTTCAACTCTACTCAAAGGATATTCAATAATCTTCCTAAATTTATCAGTAAGTAAAATCATAAGTCCTTTCTTCAAATTTATATTTTCAATTGCAATAGAAATAGGACTTTGGTCGAAATAATCAAGCATTGGATCATCATAATAATAGTCTTTATGTCTCTCATTAGAATCCTCAATAAAACATAAATTTTCAGATAAGTCACAAGATTCAATAGTAGATATGGGTAAAACATCAGAGTGAGATTCATCAATTTTTGTAATTTTCAAATCATCTACAAGTTCTTCATGCATTTCATCAAACAATTTAGCAATTTCAAAATCATCATTAAGGTCAAGATGAGACTCTTCAAAATCAATTTCCTCATGCTTCCCCACAATTAATTTAT
>JANTFE010017515.1:4813-17603 GCA_027562315.1 Costus pulverulentus
CGAAATAGTAGAAATTAGTATCATCATAATCATCATACAACCACATCGAAAAGAAAGATAAGCATGTGAAACAGAATAGCAGTGTCGGTGGTTATAGAGGTGTAGAAGCATCAAACTCAAACAATAATGTTCAAAAGTGTAAAATGATAGATTCAAGAGACCATATCGAGTAGCAATCTCAGTGAGTGATACATCTAAAGTAAATCAAAGATGCAACCATATGAAATAATCATGAACAAGAGAGTGCAAACGATACTCACAAAACTATATAGCAAGCTCTGACCAAAATTACATAAGGCTCAGACCAAAAATAGTGTCGGGGCAGATGCAGCAAGGTTCGAGGATGTGCCTTTTGAAAATTTTACCTGCACAATTTAAGATACATAAGGCTCAGTCTAAAAATAGTCTCTAAAAATAATGATGATAACAATAATTTTCTCAAGAGAGAATCAGAGATGTCGCCGGAGGTCTGAAGAGGATGCCGGTGGAAAGAGTCGAGCAGGCAAGATGCAGAGGTGAAACAGATGCTATCTGAAAAGTTGCTAGCAATGATGGTGATGGTGCCGACAGTAGAGTGAGTAATCTCTAGTGGCCTGCTAGAGAATACAGTCCTGGAGGTGAGATCGTCGGCTGGTGGCTGCCAGAAAAAATGCTGCATAGATAAAAAAAATCAGTCACTAATAAAGAGTCTATTGCATAAATAAATCTAATCAATGGAAATAGAGGCAGTAGAAGAAGTAAGAATCTGCAGATGGTATAATCCAGTGTCGACGGCTGGAAATAGTGATGTCAGAGGCAGATGCAGTGGTGGTTAGAGGTGGAAGATAGTTGCTCTTGAAGATTTCTGGATCTGGAGGCAAAAGAATCTATAACATGTAGAATGCAAACAGTGCAGCCAATGAATTTTTTAAGAAAAGTAGCCATACCCAAAAATAAGATTTAATGATCCAATAAGAAAACGGATAGAACCATATGGTAGAATAAAACGTGTTCTTTCCAGATGTATAAAAATCAAAGGATTAAAATCTGTCAGGAATTTAGGGTATTAGTGGAAAAAAGGCCAATTAGATTACAAAACTGTAAAAACTGCACAAAAGTTAATTAGATTCAAAAAGTTGCCATGTGTTCTAGAATGATCAGAAAATATTTTCATGAAAATAATTAATCCACGAGATAGAACGACACATGTTCTTCATATACCATGCAAAAAATCTAGGTTTCAAGTCATTAAAGCACCTTAAATACTTGCAGCAAAAACGCTAATCAGAATAGTCAAAAGAAAACTACTGTAGAAATTAGTTAGAATGATCCATGGACTTTAAAATTCAGCAAAAATATCCAGATGATAGACAAAGATGAGTAGTTCATGTTTGTGCCAAAGATCAAAAATTTTCCCAACCCAGTTTCTTAAAATTAATGCGAGAAAACACCTACTCAAATAAGCAGATTGCAGTTTTAAAATACGGAACCGTGAAAGTCCTTACGGCAGTGCCGTAATTTTCAAAGAACTCTTGGGTCAAAAATATGCAGGAATTACAGTACCATGAAAAATATTACGGTACTACCGTAAAAAATGCAAAATTCTCGGATAAGAAATCGATCAAAATTACGGCACCGTAAAAAATGTTACGACAGTGCCGTATTTTACGAAAATTTTATTTTCTCCCTGCAAAATGAAAAGAAAAATTAATTCTAAAAATAAACTAAAATAAAAGAAACTAAGATAAGTGATAATGCTTGGGTTGCCTCCCAAGAAGCGCTAATTTTAGGTCATTAATTTGACCAAAAATTAAATCTCATGGTGAAGTAGGTGAATCAATTCCAAAGTAAATAGCATGTAACTTCTTTCTTTTTCACTAATCCAAACATCCAAAATTTCATGTAAATCACAATCACTGTGGCTCTCTTAAATATGCGGAAATCAAAATCAAAATTTTCAATGATCTTCCTATGTTTGTCAGTAAGCAATATCATTAGTCCTTTCTTCAAATTTATATTTTCAATGACTATAGGACTTTGATCAAAAGATGCAAGTGTTGGATCAAAATAAACTTTCTGTCTCAAATTAGGTTCCTCAATAAAACACAAATTTTCAATAAAATCAGAGGAGTGAACAGTAGATATGGGCAAAATATCAGAGTGAGATACATCAATATTTGTAATATTCAAATCTTTTTCAAATTCCTCATGCTCACAATCAAATAATTTATCAATTTCTAAATTACCAACAAAACCAGAATAAGATTTTTCTAAATCAACCCCCGCATGTCCTTCATCAGAATTAACCACAAATGATGCATCATCAAAAGAATCAACTTTCTCAAAAGAGGGTTTTTCAATTTCAATTTCCTCAAAATTTTCTACAAATAAATTAGCACAAGAATCAATTTCACAATTATCAGAATTAGAGTGAGATTCATGAATATTCACATAAGGCTCAATCTCAAAACAATCATAATCAGAGGGGGGAATTTTCTAAATCAAGTTTTTCAGTTTCCAAATCAAACTCAAATAAACATGCTTTTTGTTGTGCTATCCGGTTTTATAGCATTTGTATCAGCACTCATATTATCCCTCCTAGAACTAATTTGTTTAAAGGTCTCATGTGACTCCTCACTATGTTTCATGAACTTTTCAAACTTTATCTCTAAGCTAGATTTTTCATTATCCTCAAAGTATGGTTCAGAAACATGATTTGAGCAATCATTAGAAAAAGAAGTTTGATGATTTTCCCATCTAGAATACAATTGATAAGATTCTTTTCATGATAAATTGGGATTTAAAAATTGACAATCAGAGGTATAATGATCAAAATATCCACAAATATCACATCTAATAGAAGAAGAAGATTTCTTAACAGAGTGCATAAAAGAATTAAATATATCCTCAATGAATTATTTTCATACTTACCTTGTGGCATGTATACCTCACCTCTTTGAGTTGCCCATGAGTTATAATTAAAAGACATATCTTCAAATCTATCAAGAATAGAAAGATTATCCAACACCAAAAAAAAAATTTTCAAAATTTTTTAAAAAATATAAAACACAGGTAAATTCACAAATTTTAGAAATCACAGCTCTGTCATAACTTATGAAAATCCAAAACCTACAAAAAGAGTTAAATATAAAACAAATAAAAACTAGTCTAGCAATACTAACAACTATTTTGATATTAACAAAACTAAGGTCCCCGGCAACGGCGCCAAAAACTGTTGTGTCCGCAAGTGCACGGATACTCGAAGTAATGAAGAAATATATCGAACCACAGATACCTTATTGTTAAGTACCAAATAGTTATATTCTTACTAGCTAAGCAACCGAATAATAGCAAAGCAATGATTGAAAATAGACGAAATCAGATAATCAGAGAAACATTGGGACTAGGGTTTCATCCTCCTTAATTCTAATGACTAGATTTAAATAAAAGGTAGTCAGACTAATCTTATCATGATAAAGACTTAATTTATTTTATAAAGGGATCATCTCACTTTCGTGCAGATAATCATGCAGGGACCAATCTTCGCTTTCGTGCAAGATCTATCCCACTGTTGAAGATAAGAAAACTATCAAAGAACTCGAGATTACTTTCGTGCATCTGAGAGTCAACACAAGTTCTACTTATGGTTCTTCAACGTTCCGATCCTCACTTTAGTGCAAGATCTCCACGTTTGACAACTCGACTCTACCATAGATTCAAATTATCATCATGGCAATAAGATCACTAAAATCAAATAATTAAGAACTAACTTAAGAGAGTTCCTAATATGTAATTCTAGGGTTCCAAGTTCTCAAGCAAGTCACCTTTCGGTCCTTATTGCGAGAACTCTAAAACATGAATAATAACATCAATCTATGGAGAATCAAAGACAAACAATCACATAAGTAGAATCATCATAATAAAACTATTCTGATGAAAATAAGAGTTGTCTAATCATTAAGAAATCAAAGTGAGTTACACCCATGTCCCAAAATATGATAAAGCTAGCATGGAAAGAGAAATACAATAAGCCATAGTTTCAGAAGATCAAAAATCAAAGGAAAAGAAGAGTTAAGAAAATACAGCACGGCTGTGAAATATTTCACAGCCGTATTTTGCAAGGAGGCGTCGATGAACAGTGGCGGCGCTTCCCTTTTCTTTGATTTCTTCTCCAATTGAACTCCTTTTCCTCTAAAATGTTTAGGGTATCGTCTCCTACTCCAAGCGAAGCATCTGCGTGAAAATCGTGGCCTGAGGTGGCCTCCACACGTCTCAGCGCAAAGCCAAACCCTAAGCGCCTTTCTCTTGATTGCTCTCTCAATAATGGATAAAAGTTGGTTCTTTTAATTTTCGTGTGTTCTCCTCTTAAAGACTAGTCTGCACCAACTTTCAGATCTCAATTTGGAGCTCTGGATCAAAAGTTATGGTCTGCGCAAGATTTGGCCCGAAAAAGTCACGCGTCCAGGAAGAAAATACGGCCGTGTTTTATTTTATGGCTGTGCCATATCTTGGTTCTGTGAACCCTGTGTCAAAATTATGGCCCGTAAAAGTTATTATGGTAGTGTCATAAAATCGGATGAGTTCTCTGGTCTAAAATCTCTGAGGAATTCAACACCGTTAAATGGTTTACAGTAGTGCCGTAATTTCAGTGAATCTCTCTGTTCTGAAGCGCTCCAAAATACGGCCCGTGTAAATCTTTACGGCGGTACCATAAAATCAGGGAAACTTTCTGATATGAAAATCCACTAAATTACGGCAGTGCTCCGATATTATGATATCGTACGAAAATACGGTACCGTAATATAAAATACGACACTACCGTATTTTGGTCAGTTGCTCCGATTTACGTGAAATTTGTCGGGTGATCTCCTCTTGAAGATGGTAACTCTTCTATGTCTTTGATTTTGCTTGAAAATGCCTCAAAATCCTTTTTACTTGAAAATCATGAAAAACCAAGATAGAAGTAGATTTTGTAATATTTGATAATTTTCGCATAAAAATAAGCAAAAGATGTTCAATTGAGCATGAAAAGATATATAAAATGATACAAAATATACTATATATTTTGGTATCATCAGTCTACCTATAATAATTGGTAGCTTAATATCTTCTTTCGTATAAACAATTATGAAGTCAGTTAAAATAGAGAAATTACCAATTCTAACAGAAACATTTTCTAAAATTCCAATAGGTTGTTGGATATAACCATTGGCAACTTGAAGCAAACTTTTCATAGATTTCATGTCTCCACTATCAATCTTGTTATAAATAGATAAGGGCATCAAACTCACACTTGCCCCAAATCACATAAAGCATGTTCAATAGCGATCTTACCAATTTGATAGGGAATTGAAAAACTTCCAAGGTCTTTTACCTTTGAGATCACCTTGGGCTTACTTACCTCACTACCCTCTACCTCAAGTTTTGCAATGTCAAACTTTCCCAAGTCTGCTCTTACTAGCCTCTGAGGGAAAGGAACGGGTGGAACATATGCAGGCGGACCTACATAGAAATCCTTCCTCTCCTTGTCCACTGATATCTCTTCCTCAGGTGAAGTCTCTTCAGGCTCTTTTCAAAACTTCAGGTGCATGTTCTTCATTAGGCGTCCGGGGCTCATCAATATATTCACCATTCACAATAGTGATGGCATTATAGTGCTCCCTGGGGTTCATCTCAGGTTGGTCTGGAAGTTTACCTGTGGCCCTACTGGAAGTACTCGCCTGCTGAGCTATTTGGCTTTCCAACATTTGTTGTGGGTTGCTAAGGCATCAACTCGAGATGTTAGAAGCTTAACAGCGTCAGAGACATCCTCATTGTGCTTTTCCTGAGCAACAACGAATCCTTCCAAAAGAAACTCCAAGTTAGTGTTGTATCCCAAGTTGTTTGGCGCGTACCTTGGACTATTCCTCGGCTACGGCGCCAAAAACTTGTTGTACTCCGCAAGTGCACAGATACTCAAAGTAATAAAGAAAAATATCGAACCACAAAGACCTTATGGTTAAGTACCAAATAGTTATATTCTTACTAGCTAAGCAATCGATTATACTGGAAGTAAATGATAGAAAGAACACGAAATTAGAAAGAAACTAGGACTAGGGTTTCATCTACCTTAATTCCAATGACTAGATATGAATAAAAGGTCGTCAGTCTAATTCTATTATGATAAAGATATAATTTACTTGATAAAGGTATTGTCTCACTTTTGTGCAGACAATCATGTAGGGACCGATCCTCACTTTCGCGCAAGATCTATCCCAAGCTGTAAATAAGTAAATCATCAATCAAATGACTCAAGGATCACTTTCGTGCATCCGAATCATAAGTTGATTATCTCAAGTGGAATCTCAAGGATCACTTTCGTACATCCGAGTCTCAACACAGGTTCTACTTATGGCTCTCCAATGTTCTGATCCTCACTTTCATGCAAGATCTCCATGTTTGACACAATAACTCAATCCTAGATTCTTTTTATCAAACATGGCAATAAAGTCACTAAAAATTAGAATTCAAAGAACAAACCTAATTTCTTACGATAAGTTCCAAACTCAATGATTTTTTAGGGTTCCAAATTTCACAATCAACCTTTCAGTCTATTTCGCAAAATCCTAAAACATGCATAACAACAAGAAACTACGGAGAATAATAGACAATCATCACATAAGTAAAATTATCACAACAAAATTATATTGACGAAATAAAAGTCATCTAGTCATATAAAAACAAGATGAATTACTCCCCCATGTCCCATAAAATTTTAAGCTAGCATAGTGCAGGAGTTACAATAATCCATGGTTTCAAAAGATAGAAAATCAAAGAGAGAAGAGAGTTTAAGAAAACACACCACGACTGTAATATAAATTACAGCCGTAATTTGCATAAGGGGGTGCTGTGAACAGTGTCGGCGCCTCCTCTTTGTTTGATTTCTCCTCTGATTGATATCCTTTTCCTCTGAAACTTTTGGATCACCTTCCCCTCCTCTATGCACAACTTCCCCTCAAATTTCACGGCCGGAGATGTGTTGTACGCTTCCCGGCGGCGAAACCCTTGGTAGCAGCGTGGAACTCGATTTCTCTCCGTATGGTGGATGAAAATTAGGGCTTTCACCCTTGGCGTGTTCTCCTCCTCCCTGGCTCCCTTTCTTCTTCTCACGGCTTTGAATTTAAAGGTCTCGATCATCGACAATCTTTTTTGCAAAAATCGGACTTCGAATTTGACCGTGGAATCGTGTTTAAGATTAGAATTAGATAGTGTAATATGTTATGGTACTGCCGTAAAATCGGTCGCGTTCTCTGATTAAAATCTCTGAAAAATACGGCACCGTGAAATGATTTACGACAGTGCCATAAAATTGGCTGAACTCTCTGGTCAAAAACGTCTGGAAATTACGGCACCGTAAAATGGTTTACGGTAGTGCCGTAATTTCAGTGAATGTCTCTGGTCTAAAGGCGCTCCAAATTACGGCCCGTGTAAATTCTTATGGCCATGCCATAATTACGGCAGTGCTATGATATTACGGCAGCGTACGAGAATATGATACCGTAATATAGATTACGGCCCTGCCGTAATTTGGTTCGTGGCACCAATTCTCTTGAAATTTCACGTGTGATCTCCTCTTGATGTTGTGAACTCATCCATACATTCGGATTGCTTGAAATTGACTGAAAATCATGCCTTTTTACCTGAAAATTATTAAAAACTAAAAAGAGTGTAGATTCCGCAATAATTGTATAAAAAGGCATAAAAACAAGCAAAAGATCATAAATATGACACAAAAAGCTATATAAGATGGCATGAAATTTACTATAAAATTCGGTGTCATCAGTTAGACTTCTAAGGCTGATTGAATTGCCTAGACTGAAAACCTGGTGGCGGCCTATTATTCTGCTGATTATATTCAGGAGGAACTTACCCTTGGTTGTTCTTGTATGATAAGTTAGGGTGATTCCTCCATCTTGGATTATATGTAGTTGAATAAGGGGCATTTACCTATCTTTGATTATAGTTGCCTAAAGCATTGACTTGCTCCTGAAGAGAATCATCCTGTGGTGAAGCTAAGAGCTGACAATCAGTAGAAATATGACCTAAAACACCACACACCTCACAAGAAATAGAATTAACCGTAACTGAAGGAAAAGTAAAAGAATCCAATTTCTGGGCTAAGGAGTCGACGTTCGCAGCTAAAGATGTCAAGGAGCCACTACTATACTTACCAACACCTGTTGACATGGTACCTCACTCATTGGACCAATGGTTGTGATTCATGGCCATGTCCTCAAACAAAGTCATCGCGTCTTCTACATTCTTGCTCATAATAGCTCCCCCAGCCGCAATGTCCACCATGAGCTTTGTGTTGTTGTCCAATCCATTATTGAATACATGGATTAGGACCCACTTCTCAAGCCCATGATGAGGACACATGCACTGGAGCTCCTTGAAACGGTCCCAAGCATCATAAAGAGACACTCCTTCTCTTTGTCCAAAGCATGCTATTATATTCCTCAGTTGAACTGTCTTGCTGGGTGGAAAGTATTTGGTCAGAAAAGCACGTGAGAGTTCATCCCATGTAGTAATTGATCCAGCGGGAAGAGAATACAACCAAGCTCGTGCGCGATCCCTGAGAGAAAATGAAAATAGTCTTAGTCTAACCGCATCAGAAGATACACTATTTACCTTAACAGTGTCACAGTATTCTAAAAACACAGCAAGATGAAGATTAGGATCCTGGTTTGGGGAACCCCCAAACTAATTCTACTGAACCATGGTCATCAGTGCTGGCTTAAGCTCGAAGTTGTTCGCCTCCACATTAGGTCGAACGATTCTAGAATTGAAGCCCTGTATGTTAGGCACTACAAAATCCTTTAACGACTGATTGTTTGCCATCGCGCCTTTTTTTGCAACTTTCTTAGTCTGGAACTGTAGTTTTCTTCGAAGGCGAAGGTGCGTTCAATCTCCGGATCCTCAGGAAATATAGTACCTATCTTTAAGATTCTGGGCATACAACGTGTCAATCAATAAAAAATAAAACTAAAATAACAAAAAATAGCAATAAATAAAAACTAAGTAAATGATAAAACAAAAAAAAATGCCAAGTCTCTAAACTTATCGATCAAATCGATATGGCTGGCCTGATCCTTGGCAATGGACCCAAACACTTGATGCGTTCGCAATTGTACGGATTTATCGAAGTAATAAAATAAAGATCGTTCCCAACAAGGATCTAGCGGTCAAATACCAATAATACAACTTGTTTAAATCTAGGCTAATCAAATTTTGATTTTTGTGTGAACTCATAAGTACGAAAAGCAACAGTGAATGTTTTCGGGTTAAAATTCAATTTTAAAGGTCGGGACTCGGGGTTTTACCACACTGACAATTATGAACTTGATAAAGACAATTACTTGAACAGAAAATTATAGTCATGAAAGGGGTTTTTCCTAAAGTATAGATTACCCTCCTCCTGAAGCATAATCAGGTATCTAACTACGCTAACTCCCTACTCTCATGATAGTTAATGTAACTAGACCCATTAAGTTCTATGCAAAACCTTGAAAATCCTTCAAACAAATCCAAACTACTCTTGTGATTAGACTCGTAGGCTTGAATAAAATAGTTCCAACGTTGTGATTCACCTCTCGATTTTTCTCACATCTAAGATGCAACTATACTTGGCCAGAGTAAATTACAAAGTAAACTCAATTCTAATCAAATCAATGTTATAATAATCATAACAAAGAATGAAGATACAATTTTCATTCCATAATGTCAGTGGGCCATCCCAAATCCCGAAATAAAGTTTTACTCACTCATGACAAATGTGAACAACATGTATATGAATAGAATTTGCATTGAATCTTATCAAAAGTACAAAATTTCACTAAGAAAATGAATAGAAAAGCTTCCCCTCAATATGGAGATGAAGATGAAGTGATCAATTCTCTCTTTTGCATGAATTCTCACCGGAAATTTGCTTTGGAACTAAGTTTTCACCCTAGCCACCGCCTCTGATTGTGTTCGCCCAAAAAAGCCTCCTTAGCCCTCCAAAAATTCCTCCTTTTATAGTTTAATAAGTTCAAAACCCATCAAGGAAGAATTCTGGAGAGTTTGGTTCAATTCTGGCAGAAAAACTCACGGCCTGTAAACAGTTTACGGCTACGGCCGTAAATGTTTCTTTGAATAAAGTCCTATATACATAGAAAGATTCATGGCTTGTGAAGGATTCATGACCTCACTCATGAAAATTTCTGTGAACTTTTTTACTTAGCTCCGATTTCACCCTTCGAACGCGAAACTCACAGTTGGCCAAGGCCGTGAATTTTGCGTCTAGCACTATTTTTGCCCCAAATTTGATGTGCGACCTCGTAATCTCCTCGGGAACCATGCTATGGCTTCAAAACTCATGAAATCCATTAATTTTGTGCCATTTTACTTACATTTTCAATAAAACCAAGAAAAGTGAATATTCCATAGCAAGTAAAGAAAAAATACTAAAAATTGGTATAAAATCATGAAATTAAGCCTAAATATCATATAACACACAGGCAAAACCATGATGTAAATGCAACGCATCACCTACAAGGTTGCACAACTTGATACTCGCGTGCTCGCATTGATCGAATAGTCTTATGATCAAGTTATTAGATAACTCGGATCTATTTGGCAGATTTTATCAGCGCCATTATGCCTAATAAGATGGAAGGGACTTATTGGAGCTAAGCTTTATTTTTGACATGTTGACACTGGGTTAACCATGGTTAGCCAAATTTAACTAGGGTTACATGGGCCAAATAGGCCCAGTGGGCCAAACGAAGTCTAGCATGGGCCTAATGGGCCATGAGAGTATGTTGCACGGGCTCAAGAATTATCATGGGAATTAAATTCTGAATATGAAGAGTCACCCTATTAAGAGCCATAATGGGAATTTAATTCTGAATTTAATTATGTATTTAATTCTAAATTCAATTATATATTTAATTCTGAATTTAATTCTGAATATGAAAAGTCACGCCATTAAGGGCTATTAATGGGACTTTGATTTAGAATTTAATTTTGTAATTAATTCTGAATTTATTTCAAAATTTGAATAGCCACCATGTTTTCTATATAAGGGTCCAAGAGGGAAGAGAGGAGAGAGTCACCTCATTCGCAAGCTTGGAGCTTGGCTGCATCTTCCTCCGTCCTCTCTTCTTGGCGTCTACATGGTTAGACCTTGGCAGCATTTTTGTCCTTCTGTATCCTCTTGGCGCATCCTTCTTGTGGGTGGCGCAACTACTTGAGGAGAACTCCCAAGGCATGGATCTTATTCCTGAGGCTAGCACCGGGTGTGGAAGAAAAAAACTCGAGTATCATCTATGTTCGAGACTACAAAGGTCAAACACTTGGGTACCTACATCGCATCCCTTTGCTTCGCTTCAAGGTATCATCTCTTACTTTCCGTGTCGATTCCCTTGCATGACATGTTCTTCTAGGTTTTTGGGACTGGCCTATTTCGGGGATTGCTTCCGCTGTGTATGTTTGTAAAATTTTAAAATCCGTAGGGTTTCTCAACAGTGGTATCAGGACGATTTGCGAGACTCGAATGGTGTTTTATGCTTTGATTGTATGCTCACATGCTATTTGAAATTTTTTGAAAATTTTCATGTGTGCATGGGTTTTTCTAAGTAGGAAAAACTATAAGTTTTTCGTTCGTAACATCTATTCGATTTCTTTGGTTTTTCACTTTCTTCACATGTGGGATAGACCCATATGTGAGAGAATTAATTTCTCCCCATGCATGTAGGATAGACCTACTGTGTGGGACATGTCAAGATTATGATTGCCCTAATCTTGGCAGGTTAAGGATTGCAAGAGTAGGCAGCAAGCGTGCTTGGAGCATGTACGCGCCACTTGTAGACTCCTAAGAGAAACAAGAAGATGAGTCACTTTGTGCATCTCATCCCACCCTCATGAGACACGAAGCCTCGTGTGAAATAAGGATCCCATCTCACTAGGAAATCTCATATTTCCCGACTGACTTTGTGGGTTGTCAATTCGATTAAAATAGTGGGAGCCGTGATCATTTAATGCAAGTCCATATTAAATGATTTGAAGTAGTGCTAATCTGCTTTCTTAGTTGTTATAGATTAATGGCTACGAACAATAGCAGATGCTCACTGCGATCTGTCCTAGAAAAGGATAAGTTGGTTCGAACCAACTTAATGGACAGGTATCGGAACTTGAGGATTATCCTCAAGCTCGAGAAGAAGCTATATGTCCTTGAGCAGCCTATTCCTGAACCCCTTTCACACTTAGCCTCAGTGGCTGAGAGGGATGCTTTTCATAAGCATCACAAGGATGCTTCAGAGGTAGCTTGTCTGATGCTAGCCAACATGTCGCCTGATTTGCAAAGACAACATGAAGAGCAAAATGCTTATAAGTTTATTCATAGTCTAAAGCAACTCTTCGAGGGACAAACTAGAACAGAAAGTTATGACACCTCTAAAGCAGTCATTCAATGCAAAGCTAAGCCCAAGGGCTTGACCAAAGCATTGAAAATAAAAGTGAGAAGGACAAGGAAAGTTAGGTTCTTACATTGTGGCAAGCAGAGCCACTTGAAAAAGGACTGCATATAACTTTAGAATGAGAAGAAGAAGAGAAGCAAGGCTTCGTCTTCCTACTCAAGTATTTATGTTACCGAAGTCAACCTTTCTACTTCTATGTCATGGGTAAGTGTTGGGGTATGCCCTTAAGGCTAATGTTTGAGGCCTTGGGATTGTATCAGTATCATGTAATAAACTTTTATGTTTATAAAGGCATGGTTATTATTCAGTTTGTT
>JANTFE010017532.1:4157-22625 GCA_027562315.1 Costus pulverulentus
ACCTGAATAATAACCATTGCCTTTATAAACAAAGAGTTTTTATACATGATACTGATACAATCCCAAGGCCTCAAACATTAGCCTTAAGGGCATACCCCAACACTTCATCATTGAGGATGAACCCAGGACCTATGATGAGGCGGTCACTGGACCGGACTCCGAGAAATGGCCTGAGGCCATGAGATCCAAAATGGATTCCATGTCGGCAAACCAAGTCTAGGATTTAGTTGAGCTACCTGATGGGGTAAAACCTATAGGGTGTAAATGGGTCTTCAAGAGGAAGACTGACATGGATGGCAACATAGTTACCTATAAGGGTAGACTTGTGGTTAAAGGATTCATACAAGTCCACAGGGTGGACTATGATGAAACCTTTTCACCAGTTGCCATGTTCAAATCCATTCGAATCTTACTTGCTATTGCTGCATATCATGATTGTGAGATTTGACAAATGGATGTAAAGACAACATTCCTTAACGGAAAGCTGACGGAGGATGTGTATATGACACAACCTGATGGCTTCATCCATTCTGTAGAGACCAATAAGGTCTGCAGGATAAAGAGATCCATTATGGATTAAAGCAAGCTTCTCGAAGTTGGAATCTTTGATTTGATGAGGCAGTAAGAGATTATGGCTTTATCAAGTGCGAGGATGATGCCTGTATATATAGAAAATTCAGTGGGAGATTGGTGACATTTCTGGTCTTGTATATCGACGACATACTACTCATTGGAAACGACATCCCTAGTCTTCAAGCTGTGAAGACATGGTTGGGGAAGTGTTTGGAGATGAAAGGCTTAGGGGAGGCCGCCTATATCCTAGGCGTGAGGATCTACCGGGATAGATCCAAGAAGCTCCTAGCCCTTAGTTAAAGTACTTACATTGATAAGGTCCTGGAGTGGTTCAACTTGGAGCAATCCAAGAAAGGATACCTTCCAGTGAGACATAGCCTTATTCTCTCCAAGAGCTAGTGTCCCACCACATAGGCTGAGAGGGACGACATGAGTCGAGTTCCCTATGCTTCAGCAGTAGGTTTGATCATATATGCGATGTTGTGTACTAGAACAGATGTGGCTTATGCTTGGAGCATAACCGACATATACCAATCCAATCCAGGTCTACAGCACTAGGTGGCTGTAAAGAACATCCTTGAGTTTCTATAAAGAACTAAAGATTTGTTCTTCATCTATGGGGGACAAGAAGAGCTCAGTGTTCAGGGCTACACCGACGCATCGTTCCAGTTTGACCCTGATGACTTCAGATCGCAGGCAAGCTATGTGTTCATAATGTGTGGATGTGCGATGAGCTGAGAGAGCTCTAGGCAATCGACGATAGCTGATTCTACAACCGAGACTGAGTATGTCGCTGCTTCTGAGGTAGTCAAAGAAGCTGTTTGGATTCAGAAGTTCATTTCTGAACTTCAGGTGGTTCCAACTGCTGTGGATCCGATTGAGTTCTATTGTGACAATAATAAAGCGATGGCACAGGCAAAGGAACCACGGTCTCATCAAAAATCCAAACACATACTCAGAAGATTTCACCTGATCTTGGAGATCATTGACAGAGGTGATGTCAATATTAGCAGAGTTGACACAGACAACAATCTAGTAGACCCACTGACCAAGGCTTTGGCCCAGCAGAAGCGTGATGGCCATACGAGGGACATGGGGTTGAGATTTCTCAACAACTAAGTCAAGTGCAAGTGGGAGATTGTTGGTGTTTATGCCCTTAGACCCGTTGTTGGTCTATGATGTACTACTTGATATTGATATTTAATATATCATTCTAGCATTGTCGTTATTATGCTATGTTTATATCTGCGATTATGTACATGGATAATAATGTCCCTGGAGACCGATTGTATCTTTGCTCAAACGGTGTGTCCCCAGTCGAGTACCTGAGTGGATGAAGGACAGCTCTAGTACATGTGAGACTGGTATATGGTCTGATTAGGCATGGGGTGCTAACGTAGGCATATGGGTATATCAAAGGTGGATATACTGGACCGACCCGCTTTGAGGCTCTTACTTGGTGTCATGAGTTAAGCTCACAAGTGACAGGAGATGCATTGATCCCTTGACTTGCGGTCATTGATTCTTCAATATGGTTAGGGATATGCTTTGATATAACCTAACACCTCGCTGTAGCAGGGAGGTAATAACGATTGTCATTGGGTATGTCATAACCCATATGAGAAGATCAATGGACAAACATAGGATTTGCCCCTTCTTGCGGGAAGCTTGATATCCACGGGGCCCCCCTATGGTTGAATGACTGAAAGTGTATGACCATACCCAGGTGAAAGCTTGATTTAGTCAAGACCATGAGATTGGGTGAAAACAAAGTGGTGACACACTTTGTCTAATCGGATATCAGTTTGGCAAAGGACTGTAATGCATCGGTATCTTGTTACGATGATGGGGATGCCGATGTTGATATCCATTCCGAAGACTTGGGTAGCAGCGATGCACTGCTATGTGCCACTCACTGCTTGTGATAACCTGAGTTCATCACTGCCAACGTCAGAGGAACCTACAAGGTCGCACAACTTGAAACTCGGGTTCTCATATTGATCGAGCAGCCTAATGATCGAGTTATTGGATAACTTAGATCTTTTTGGGAGAATCTATCCGCACCAGTGTACCTGATGAGATGGAAGAGACTTATTGGAGCTAACTTCATTTTTGGGCCAGATGGGCCTAATGGGCCCTATAAGCCAAATGGGCAAAATAAGCCAAATAGGCTAATTGGGCCAAATGGGCCAAATGAAGTGTTAGAATGGAGCATGGACCAATAGGCCTCCAAGCCCAATGGGCGTGAGGCCTAATGGGCCACGACAATAAGTTGCCTGGGCCCAATAGACGTCATGGTGAATTAAATCATGTATTTAATTCTGGAAATTAAATTATGTATTTAATTTTGTAATTAATTTTGAGTTTAATGATGAATTTAATTCTGGATTTAATTACGAATTTAATTCTAAATATGAAGAGTCATGCTATTAATGGCCATTATGAAACTTTAATTCAAGGTTTTAATGGGTCATTATGAGACTTTAATTCAGAGTTTAATTCTATAATTAATTCTGAATTTAATTCTATAATTAATGATGAATTAATTCAGAGATTAATTATGAATTTATTGCAGAATTCCAAAGGTCTCTATGGAATTCCAAGGGTCACCATGTTTTCTATAAAAGAAGAGGGGGAGAGGAGTTGGCGCCCACTTGGTCTTTTGGAAGAAATTCTCCCAAGCGCCTCCTCTCTTCTTCCCTCTCCTTTGGGCGGCTGCAAGGTTGGACCTTGGCAGCATTTTTGCATCCTTCTACTCCTCTTGGCGCATTCACTATGTGGGTGGCACAAGTTATTGAGGATTTCTCCCAGAGGCATGGATCTTCTTCCCGAGGCTAGCACTGTGCGTGGAAGAAGAGAACTCGAGCGTCGGCTGTGTGCGAGACCGCAGAGGGCGAACACTTGGGTGCCTACATCGCATCCTTCTTCTTTGCTGCAAGGTATCATCTCCTACTCACCGTGTTGATTCTCTCGCATGACTCAATCTTCTGGGTTTTTGGGACTGGCCTGTTTCAGGGATTGCTTCCGCTGTGCTTGTTTCTAAAATTTTAAAATCCCCGAGGTTTCCCAACACTTAATGACTAGATACTTTTTGCTTTCATCATGATTATTCTACTTTGATAATTTTACTTATGCGATTATTGCTCTAAGATTCTCCTTAGTTTACTTTTTGTCATCATGATTTAGATTTTTGCAATAAGGCCCGAAAGGTGATTTGCTTGAGAACTTGGAACCCTAAAATTGATTAATAGGAACTCGCCGTAAGAAATTAGGTTATGTCTTATTTCTATATTTTAGTAGTTTAAATTGCCATGATGATGATTATGAACCTAGGATTGAGTTATTATTTCAAATGTAATCTTGCACGAAAGTGAGGATCGAAACGTTGGAGAACCATAGGTAAAACTTATGTTGAGACTCGGATGCACGAAAGTGATCCTTGAGTTTCCACTCGAGGCGATCAACTTAGAACTCAGATGCACGAAAGTGATCCTCGAGTTCTTTGTTTGATGATTTACTTATCATTAGCTTGGGATAAATCTTGCGCGAAAGCGAGGATTGGTCTCTGCATGGTTTTCTGCACTAAAGTGAGTTAATCTCTTTACAAAATAAATTATGTCTTTATCATAATAGAATTTGATTGATGAATATCCTAATATATCTAGTCATGAAAATTAAAGTGAATGAAACTCTAGTTCTAGTTTCTCTCTGATAGTATTTTCCCGTGTGTTTTTGATGTTTACTTTGCTTTTATTCGATTGCCTAGATAGGAAGAAATCAATTATTTGGTACTTGACAACATAGGTCTCTGTGGGTTCGACATCTTTTTTTATTACTTCGAGTATCCGTGCACTTGCGGAGATAACAACAAGTGTGGTAACTCAACAAGTTTTTGGAGCCATATCAGGGGGTGACAAGTCCCTGTGCGCCATACAATAAGTTTTGGCTACGACTTCATAAATAAGTTTTGTTTACCTACTTGTTGGGATACAACAAGTTTTTGGTACCGTTGCCGGGGATTAGTCCAAAGTACACGCCAAACAACTTGGGATACTATAAGTTTTTGGCGCCGTTGCCGGGGACCTTAGTTTTGTCAATATTGAAGTTATTGAAAGTATTACTAGAGTAGGCTTTATTTATGTTCTTTCTATTCTTCTTTGTTTGCTTGGGTTACTTAATCTGTCTGCTTTAGACTGTATAGGAAATTTAAATCCAATGGCGGGATAGAGATCACTTAGGGACTATGCTGTCCCTAAGCCACAAGAAGTACACTTTAGCATTGTCAAACCCATCATTGAAGCCGATAATTTCGAGATTAATCTTGCCTTCTTGATCATGATCCAGCAGAATCAATTTGGAGGAGATCCAAATGAAGATCCCTATCAACACTTATATCTTTTTCTTGAATATTGTGATACCATTAAAATTAATGGAGTCTCTGATGATGCACTAAAACTAAGATTATTTCCTTTTTCTCTTAGGGACCGAGCACGATCTTGGCTACATTCTCGACAAGCTGGTGCTTTCACTACATGGGAACAATTGTCAAATGTCTTCCTGATGAAGTACTTTCCACCCAGCAAAACCATACAACTAAGGATCCAAATTACAAGCTTCATACAAAAAGAGGGCGAATCCTTTAGCAAGGCATGGGAACATTTCAATGATTTACAACGGAAGTGCCCTAACCATGGCCTCGAAAATTGGGTTTTGATTCATACATTTTATAATGGTCCACTCCCTAATACCTGTCTAATTGTTGATGCTGCTGCAGGAGGAGCTATCATGAGCAAGATCATTGAAGGTGCCTTTACCATATTTGAAGAAATGTCCTTGAACCATAACCAATGGAATCCTGAAGAAGGAATGCTATATTGTCATCACTATGGTAAGGATGAGAGTGAGGAATTGCAAGCCCCAACTGAAGAGGTAAATTCTTTTGGTATAGAATCTTTGCTTAACAAGTTTATGGCTAATCAAACTCAATTCATGCAAAATCAAAACAAAGAAATTGAAGATCTTAAAGGAATGGTTAGTCAACTTGCCTCTCAAGTAGGATCCTTGACTGCCCACAACAAAATTCTTGAAAATCAAATTGCACAACAAGCTAGTAGTTTTTACAGGCCCCCTGGGAAATTGCCTGCTAAACCTGAACTAAACCTGAACTAGAAGTGGAAAAGAACTAGAAGAACCTAAAGGGAAAGTTGAACTTAATGAGAAAGAGTCTTATGACGATCATGATGATAAGTTAGAATTAGAGGAGTCTTCTAAACATGAACAAACCTTACCTAGTTTAACACCTCAAAAGGGTGATGAACCAAAATGGGATGTGCCACGTAAAGAAGATGATTCTAAGTCTAATTTACCTCCACCCTATAGACCACCAATACCTTTTACTCAAAGGTTAGTTCAAAATAAACTAGACAAACAAATTGGTAAATTTCTTGAAGTTTTAAAGAAGCTTTATATTAATATTCTATTTACTGAAGCTATTTTACAAATGCCTTCTTATGCTAAGTTTTTGGAAGAAATATTGTCTAGTAAGAGAAAGTTAGATGATTATGGTACTTGCACTATAACTTTGACTGAAGATTGTAGTGCCATCATACAAAATAAATTACCACAAAAACTAAAGGATCCAGGTAGTTTTTCTATACATTGTTCAATTGGCACTATGGCTTTTGACTGAGCCTTATATGATTTGGGTGCAAGTGTGAGTCTAATGCCTCTATCTATTTACAGGAAACTAAACATTGGAGAGCTTAAACCTACATTTATATCTTTACAGCTCACGGATTCATTAGTAAAGTATCCTGTAGGTATATTAGAGAATGTTCCAATAAAAATAGGTGAATTTTTCTTACCTGCAGATTTTGTAGTTTTAGATATAGAAGAAAATCATAAAAATCCTATAATTCTTGGTAGACCACTCTTAGCCACCGTAGGAGCACATATTGATGTTAAAGAGGGAAAAATTACTTTTAAAATTTGTAAAAACATTGTTGAGTTTGATCTTAATGATTCTTTGAATAAACTTTCACACTCTGGATCATGTTGTAGTATTGATATAATTGATGATGTTGTTTATGATGTTCAGAATTTATTTGATGAATCCTCAAATATTGAAACTAACAATTCTTCTGAGGATGTTGATAAAGTATTACAGGAAAAGAAAAATAAAATTTCTAGAAGAAAGCAAAAAAGAAGAAGAAGATCTAGATTGTTTGACAAAGGAAAGAAGATTTGGAGAAAAATTGGAGATTGTTTCAAGGCTGAGCCTTATGTGGTTCAATGTGATGCCCAACCTAAAGAAAGATCAGAAGGGCAATTGAGGAATTCACGATCTAATCTGAGTGCAAAAGGGTCAAGCTAATGGCCTTTAAATTAGCGCTTCTTAGGAGGCAACCCAAGCTTTCTAACCTCTATTTGTTTTCTTTTGCTTTAATTTCTACTTAGGACTAATTTTTTCTTTTATTTTTGAGGCAAAACAAGATTTGGTGCAAAATACGGCACTGTCGTAAAGTATATTACGGTACTGTATTTCTAGTCCACTTTCGACTAGAGAGTTGTGGCAAAATTACGGCACAACCATAAACTTTTACACGGTACCGTATTTTGTGGCCAAAAATCAACCAGAGAGTTTCCTCGTTTTTATGGCACCACCGTAAATTATTTCATGGGCTGTATTTTTTGCGAGATTTTTTTGACGAGATTTCCGAACTTACCCCGATTTTATGGTAGTACCGTGATTTATTTTATGGGCGTTAATTTTTTTAAATTTTCAAAAAAATAAAAAAAATCGCTGATTAATTTTACGGTAGTACCGTAATCGGTTTCACGGTACCGTAATTTTGAGTCATTTTTGAACAGAGGATTGCCGAGATTTTATGGCGGTATAGTAAATTGTTACACGGTACCATATTTTTGAACTAGTTTTGACTCGAAACCTTCTGTGATTTTACGGCACAGCCGTAAAACTTTACACTGCCGTATTTTGAATTCTGGCACCTGTGTCTTGTTCCATTTTTAGGGTTTTCACGGGCCATTTTTAGGGTTTTTCCACTCGTTCTCTCTTGTTCTCGTGCCGTTCTCACGTTTCCGACCATCAGTAGACGCAAGCAACTCTTCCTGTCCAGTTATTGCCGTCGATTGGGTACTCTTTTGCTCGATTTTACCGTTTTAGCGAGTTTACATGCAAGTTTCGCCCCTTTCACTTGTTCTTCCTCGTTTCTTAACCATTTGAAGAGATTTTTGTTCGTAAATACTTCTTAGAGGATAGGTAACAATTTCTAGTTCAACTCTGGAGTTTTTAAACCGATTTGGAGAGTGCATTGAGCGAGATTGAGCTTATATGCATGTTTTCCACTCTGTTTTCCACCCAGTTTTCCTCTGTTTTGATTTTAAAATGAATTTTCAGGAGTGATAGCTATGATTAAACTGATGTCATCTGTGAACCTTGCTTAGAATGAAAAATCATGTCATTATATTGCTATATTTGCATTAAACATGTAGTTGCAGCTTGATAGTTTGAAATGGCGCCAAGAACAAAGGCCATCTTTCCAAGGAGGAAGGGGAAGGCCCTAGCTGAACCTTCTCAACCTGAAAATCCACATGGGATAATTTTTAGAAATGAGATGCAGGAGACTAGATATAGTCAGATTTTGGAGAGGAAGGTGATCAACACAAAATATGCTGACAGAAGGATTTTGGAATTCTTAGGACTGTATGAGGTAGTGTTGTAGATGTTTGATAGGATAAAAGCCGAGAGATTTTTTCAGATGCATCCACCCACATATTTACCATTGGTTTTGGAATTTCTGAGTAGTTTGATCATTGACTTGAAAGAATACTTAAATGGCCCTACTGAAGGTGCGATCACATTTATATTGGCCAATGAAGAAAGGAAACTGACATTGCAGGAGATTAGAGATATTTTTGAGTTGAGCACAGGGGGATACACTCAGATGCCCCTAGGATTTATGGAGGGAATTTTTTGGAATCAAATCATTGATGAAAGTCACATTTATTCTGTTTCTGCTAGAGCTTCAAAGATCATGAACCCATGTATCAAGTATGCGCATAGAGTCCTAGCACACACCGTGTTTGGTAGACGAGATAGTGACGGTATGGTCCGTCAACATGAGCTTTATTTTCTTTGGGGGATGCTTAATGGTTTTGCTATGGATGTTGCTTACTTTATGATGATGCACATGGACATGGTTGCTAGGTCAAAGACAGGAGCTGTTTTGATAGGAGGATTGATAACTCCTATAGCCCAGTATTTAGGAGTTGAGCCCTATGGAGTAGAATTGGCAAAGGGGAATCCAAGGCTTGATATTGAGTCTTGCATGGCTATGAAAATGATTGTTAGAGAGGGGATGCTTTTTGTTTGGTCCTTGGACCAAATGTCCCTACTCTACCTTTACCCCATCATGAAAAGACAACAGTCAGGGATAGAGCAAATTGGAAGTTATCTCCAAGTGCCGTCGAAGCAGCTTTCACACCGCCACTTAGCACCGTTCCACCACCACCCAAATGGGGTGGAAGAGAGGATACCCTTGGTATGGAGTCACCCCAGCATGATTCTTCACACCCTGCTGGTGATTCTTCACAGAGATCTAGAGCAGGATTTGCTAGCCACCATGATCCAGAATTTCAGGCACTATCAGCACAAATGTACAATCAAGAGCGCCGCGTAGACAGAGTGATTGACTCCTTGGGGAGGGTGACCGAGTTTATTGGACACCTCCACCAGGATGTGGAGAGACTGTGCGACCACATGGAAGACATGGGAAGCTTCCTCTACGATCGATTCGGATATGAAGACCAGAGGTATTATGATTACTAGAGTGATCAAGCTGCGAGGGAGACTGAGGCGAGACGACTTGATGATGAGGAGTAGATGTTTTGTGAGTATCATCTTCCCTTACTTCTTTGCTATACTTTATTTTCTATATCTTATTGATGTTTCATGTGATGAAGGGAAGGATGATGCTTCTACACCTCTATGACCATCGACACTGCTATTCTGTTTCACATGCTTATCTTTCTTTTCGATGTGGTTGTATGATGATTATGATGATACTGATTTCTACTATTTCGATGGGGTTGTAGTATGATATTTCGATATTCTGATGATTTATCTTCGATATGGTTGTAGTATACATGATGATATATTTTTATATTTTTTTGATGATGTGAGATTGTCATATTTGATGATGATGATGACTATACTCTTGATTTATATTGTTGATGACTTGATTGATTGATGATGAATAAATTCAAATTCATGATTAGAGACAAACCCTATCATGTTAGATTTATTTCTTCAATCCATATCTATTTTTGAAATTTGACATTGGTTGATGCATGAAATTTTGGGTAGATATATTATTTGAGGGATAAAATCTAAAAGTGAAACTATTCTTTTGAATAAAATGAGTATATGAGTATGATTTGAGAATTGAGATCAATTGATCAACCTAGTGGATGTTTAGTCTATTTTTGCTATTTGTTGGGAAATAAAAATCCAAGATCCATAAAAATAGTAAGAGACTCCCCTACTTGGCACTATGTAAAATTTGATAGTGGTACCTAAGACATGGGTTGAAGTCTATATAAAAGATAATGAGAGTGAAAAATGATAAGACTCCTCTACTTGGCACTGTGTAAAATTGACAGTGGTACCGAAGACAAGGGTTAAAGTCAAAATAAAAAGTATGTATCTAAGTGGGTACATGCCATCTTTGCAAAAATAATCAAGTACATAGAAAAAGAAAAAAAAATTATGTGTGGAAAAAGATCTTGGAAACCTAATTCTTGTAAACAAAAGCATGATAGATTTGAACTGAAATTGGGTGAAGTCTTGAGATTGAAATTTTTAATTATTATAATTGCAAAGTTTTATTTGATTGAATTGTGGATCTAGAGGGTTGAGTTCTAAAGATGATATATTTATTTGAAGTTTTATAAAACAATTGATGAAATTTTTCATTGATGATTGTATTTTAGAAATTTATTGAGCATGAAAAAGTTATTCTTTTAATCAATTTTTGATTTTTTTGCTTGAGGACAAGCAAAGTTTAAGCCTTATGTATTTTGATGACATCAAAATATATAGTATATTTTGTATTATTTTATATATCTTTTCATGCTAAATTGAAGATCTTTTGCTTATTTTTATGCTAAATTTATCAAATATTGCAAAATCTACTTCTATTTTGGTTTTCCATGATTTTCAGGTAAAAAGGCACTATTTTGAGGTGTTTTTGAGAAAAATCAAAGACATGACAAAGTTACCATCATAAAGAGGAGATCACTTGACAAATTTCACGCAAATCGGAGCAACTAACCAAAATACGGTAGTGCCGTATTCTATATTACAGTACCGTATTTTCGTACGATACCGTAATATCATAGCACTGCCGTAAAGTGGTGGAATTTTCGATCAGAAGGTTTAATGAAAAATACGGCACTGCCGTAAAACTTAACACTGCCGTATTTGGAAGCGCATTTAGAACAGAGATAATTCCTGATTTTACGGCACTGCCGTAAAACTTAACACTGCCGTATTTGGAAGCGCATTTAGAACAGAGATAATTCCTGATTTTACGGCCGTATTTTCAAGACGATTTTGGTCAGAGAGTTCAGCTGATTTTACGGCAGTGCAGTGAACCATTATACGGTGCCATATTTGCCAGACAATTTAGATCAGAGAACGCGAGCAATTTTACGGCACTGCCGTGAAATATTACACTGTCGTGTTTTCAGTTTTGAATGGGACTCCACAGTCAATTTTGAAGCCCAATTTTTGCGGAGAAGATTGCAAATGATCCAGACCTTTAAATTTGATGACATAAGAAGAAGAAGGGGAGCTTTCGACGAGAGGAGCACAAAGACACCAAAGGCCCCAATTTTCATCAACTGTAGAGGGAGAAATCGAGTTACACACCGCCACCTAGGGTTCCGCCGCCACGACAAATCCAGAGCATCTCTGGCTGTGAAATTCATACTGAAGCTTCGCCTGGAGGAGGAGACAACGTACCAAAAGTTTCAGAATGAAAGAAGATCAATTGGAGGAGAAATCAAAGAAGAAGGAGGCGTTGATACTGTTCATCGCCCTCCTTTGCAAATTACAGCTGTGTTTAATTTCACAGCCGTGGTGTATTTTCCTAATCTTCTTTTCCTTTGATTTTTGATCTTCTGAAACAATAGAATATGATATTTTCTTCACCATGCTAGCTTAAACACTCTATGGGACATGGGGGAGTAATTCCCTTCGATTTTCTTAATGATTAGATACTTTTTGCTTTCATCATGATTATTCTACTTTGATAATTTTACCTATGCGATTATTGCTCTAAGATTCTCCTTAGTTTACTTTTTGTCATCATGATTTAGAGTTTTCGCAATAAGGACCGAAAGGTGATTTGCTTGAGAACTTGGAACCCTAAAATTGATTAATAGGAACTCATCGTAAGAAATTAGGTTAAGTTCTTATTTCTTTTTTTTGTAGTTTAAATTGCCATGATCATTATTATGAACATAGGATTGAGTTATTGTGTCATACGTGGAGATCTTGCATGAAAGTGAGGATTGGAATGTTGGAGAACCATAGGTAGAACTTGTGTTGAGACTCGGATGCACGAAAGTGATCCTTGAGTTTCCACTTGAGGCGATCAACTTAGAACTCGGATGCACGAAAGTGATCCTCGAGTTCTTTGTTTGATGATTTACTTATCATTAGCTTGGGATAAATCTTGCACGAAAGCGAGGATTGGTCTCTGCATGGTTATCTGCACTAAAGTGAGTTAATCTCTTTACAAAGTAAATTATGCCTTTATCATAATAGAATTTGATTGATGAATATCATTATATATCTAGTCATGAAAATTAAAGTGAATGAAACCCTAGTCCCAATTTCTCTCTGATAGTATTTTCCCATGTGTTTTTGATCTTTACTTTGCTTTTATTCGATTGCCTAGATAGGAAGAAATCAATTATTTGGTACTTGACAACATAAGTCTCTGTGGGTTCGATATCTTTCTTTATTACTTCGAGTATCTGTGCACTTACAGAGATAACAACAAGTGTGGTAACTCAACAAGTTTTTGGAGCCGTATCAAGGGGTGACAAGTCCCTATGCGCCATACAATAAGTTTTGTTTACCTACTTGTTGGGATACAACAAGTTTTTAGCGCCGTTGCCGGGATACAACAGTGCACGGATACTAGAAGTAATAAAAAGATATTGAACCACAGAGACCTCATTTGTCAAGTACTGAATAATTAATTTCTTACTAGCTAGGCAATTGGAAATATGAAAGTAAATTATCGAAGGCTACACGAAGATATCAAAAAGAGAAACTGAGACTAGGGTTTTATTCACTTTGATTTTCATGACTAGATAGGAATAGAAGTTTGTTAGTCTAAATTCATTATGATAAAGATATAATTCACTAAATAAAGAAATCATCTTTCTTTCACGCAGACAATTTACAAGAACCAATCCTCACTTTCGTGCAGGATCTATTCGATTGTTAAATAAAAGTGAATCATCAAGAGGAAACTCAAGGATCTCTTTTGTGCATTCGAATCTCAACACAGGTTCTGCTTAAGGTTCTCCAACAATCTAATATTCAATTTCTTGCAATATCGTCATGTGTGTTTCATTAACTCAATCCTAGATCAAATTATCAATCATGACATTAAACTACTGAAATTAAGAAATAAGAACAAACCTAATTTCTTACGGTGAGTTCCTAACATTCAATTTTAGGGTTCCAAGTTCTCAAGCAAATCACCTTTCGGTCCTTATTGCGAAAACTCTAAAACATCCTTGATAATATGAATCTATGGAGAATTAAAGAGCAATCATCACATAAGCAGAATTATCATACTAAAATTATACATGATGAAATAATGAAAGATTTATCTCGTCATTTAGAAATCAAAGGGAATTACTTCCCCATGTCCCAAAGGACTTTCAAGCTAGCATGGTAGAAAGATTACAATAATCCATAGCTTGGAGTGATCGAAAATCGAGGAGAAAAGGGAAAACAACTTCACAGCACAACTGTAATGAAAATTACAGCCGTAATTTTAGGCGATGAACAATGTCGGTGGCACCTCTTTCGTCGATTTCTCCTCCGATCGACCTCCTTTCACTCTAGAACTTCTGGGATATCTTCTCCTCCTCCAAGTGTAGCTTCCCTTCAAATTTCACGGCTGGAGATGCGTTGTACGTGTCACGGCGGCGAAACCTAGGGCGGCGGTGAGAATCACAATTTATCTCTTGACAGTGGATGAAAATTAGGGCTTTGGGTCTGAGTCGCCTCCTCTCGATTCAAACTCCTCTTTTGCTTCTTACGAATCTTCAAATTATGACCTAGATTGTCCGCAATCGATCGCATAAAAATCGGGCTTCAAAAGGTCCGTGAAAATCGCATTTGCAGGTTAGAATTACGGTTGTAAAACTGATTATGGTAGTGCCGTAATTTCAGCAAAGTTTTTGGTATAGAAATCATCCGGAATTACGGTACCGTGAAATCCATTACGGTAGTACTGTATTTTCGTCAAATCTCTCGAGTGAAAAATTGACTCGCAATATGGCCTGTGAATTCCATTACGGTAGTGCCGTATTTTCTGTGAAACTTTTTGTTCTAAATCGTCCAAAAATACGGCAGCACTCGGAAATTACGGCAGTACTGTGGTTTCTTCTATAAGTGCAGTGAAATTACGGTACCGTAATTTAGATTACGGTAGTGCCGTAATTTGGGTTTGAGCTCCAATTTTATTGAATTTGACATGTAATCTCCTCTTGATGGTGAGAATTCATCCATGCATCTGAAATTGCTTGAAAATGCATGAAAATCGTGCCTTTTTTACCTAAAATTCATCGAAAACCATAATGAGCGTAGATTCTACAATATTTGATAAAAAAGACATAAAAATAAGCAAAGGGGTATGAATATGAGACAAAAATATCTATCAAAGGGCACAAAATTTACTATAAATTTCAGTGTCATCAAACACATAAGGCTCAAACTTTGCTTGTCCTCAAGCAAAAAAATCAGAATTTGATCATAGGAATATATATTCTCATGAAGAATAAATTTCTAAAATACAATCACTCATGAAAACCTTCACCGATTTCTTTATAAAATTTTAAATAAACATATCACCCTTTGAATTCGATTCTTGAGATCTACAACTTAATCAAATAAAATTTCACAACTTGTACAATAAGTAGAATATCAATATCAAGTCTTCATCTAGTTTCAATTCATAACTATCAACTTTTGTTTACAGGAATAGGATTTCCAAGATCTTTTTCAACACATAATTTTTTTCTTTTGGTTCCTCCCCTGTTTTTGCATCGTTCACATTCTCTAATTCGATTACCACCTTTTTTTCTAGTGACGAAGTTAGAGTACATTGATTGCATAATCAGTGTAATGGAACTCATATCCTAAGTTAGCGGAGTTTATGTCAAATAATTTCTCTCATGATATGTACCCACATAGATACATGTTTTTCTTTGTATTTTACCTCTTAACTTAGGTACCACCGCAAATCACATTCTCTTGATTTTTCTTTTTCTCTCATTTTGACTTCAATCCATGTCTTAGGTACCATTGTCAATTTTTGCACAGTGCCAAGTAGGGGAGTCCTCTTTTTATTTGGATCAAGGAATCTTTCTTCCTAACAAATAGCAAATAGGATATATATCAACCAAATTAATCAATCAATATCAATTCAGAAATCATACTCATATGCTAGTTTTATTCAAAGAGGTAGTTTCGCTTTTAAACCAAATTCATCAAGTAACATATCCATCCAAAATTTCACTCGTCAATCAATGAAAATTTTCAGAAGTAGATATATATAAGAGAAATAAATTCGTCATAATAGGTCTAGACCAAATCACAGGCATGAATTCATCCATCATCAAGAAAATTATTATTATTATTATTTTATGGAATCATGATAAAATAATCAGAAAGCAGCGGACACAGGATGTTTGGGATGAAACATCGATGGGATGGGGAAGATGAAATTCAAAGAACTGGAGAAAAAGGAATACTCAATAACCTTTGCTTATTAGCGTCTGATCCAATCTCTTTTGTGTCTCTGGGGTAGCATAGTTGGTGTGGGAACCGGTGAAACCACAGGTAAGAAATCCTAAGAACGGCCATGGAAGCGTCAGCAATTTTTTTTTCACATAAAAACGGTACCGTAATATTCGTTACAGCAAATTTGATTTTACCTACAAAAAGAGAAGAAAATTTTGTTCTAAAAGCAAAAGTACAAAAACAGAAAAGTAAATGAGAATGAACTAAAGACAGAGTGCTTGGGTTGCCTCTCAAGAAGTGCTAAGTTAAAGGTCATTAGGTTGACCGTTCTGCACTCAGATTTGATCGTGGTTTATCAAGGTAAAACTTTTCCTTTTCTTCAATCTACTCTTCTCGATAATAATGCTTCAATCATTGACCATTAACCTTAAAATCTCCTATTTCCTCACTCCATATGTCCAAGGCTCTATAGGGATAAGTTTTCTTCACCTGAAAAGGCCTAGACCATCGAGATTTAAGTCTTCCAGGAAAAAGTGTTAATCTATAATTGAATAAAAGAACAAAGTCACCTGGTTGGAACTCCCTTCTAAAAATATGTCGATCATGCCATCGTTTAGTCCTCTCCTTGTAAATTCTTGCATTTTCATATGCTGAGGGTCTAATCTCATCTAGCTCGTTTAATTGTAGCCTCCATTTTTCACCCACATTCTTCAAATCGAAATTCAGCATTTTGATTGCCCAGAATGCCTTATGCTCGAGCTCTACAGGAAGGTGACATGATTTTTCATAAATCAATTGAAAAGGAGATATACCTATTGGTGTTTTGAAAGCAGTCCGGTAGGCCCACAATGCATCATCAAGTTTGAATGCCCAATCTTTTCTTGTGCATGACACTGTCTTTTCCAAAATTCATTTGATTTCTCTATTTGATATCTCAACTTGTCCACTTGTTTGAGGGTGATAAGGTGTCGCAACTCTAGGATTCACCCCATACTTTCTGAGTAAGGCTGAGAACTTATGTTTAATGAAATGAGAGCCTCCATCACTAATCACTGCTCGTGGCGTCCCAAATCGTGGGAAGATAATTTTTTTGAACTGTTTAACAACAACTCTGGAATCATTAGTAGGAGAAGCAAGAGCCTTAAACCATTTTGAAACATAATCAACTACCACACGAATGTATTTGTTACCTCTAGAAGATGGAAAAGGTTCCATGAAGTCAATCCCCTAAACATGTCTTCTGTTAATGTTGTCTGTCTTTTGATATCTATCACAAGATAAAACAAAGTTTCTAGCGTCTTTAAAAATTGAAGGCCAATAAAATCCTGATTGCAACACTTTGAAAGCAGTATTCTCAGTACCGGCATGACCACCATAAGAGGATCCATGACATTGAAATAATATATCTGTGATTTCCTCTTCGGGTACACATCTTCTAAAAATACCATCCGCACATCTTCTAAACACATAAGGCTCATCCCAAAAATAGTGCTTTACCTCAGCCAAGAATCGCTTCCTTCTTTGGTAACTCAAATCAGGGGGAAAAATATTAGCTACAAGGTAATTTACTATGTCAGCATACCAAGGGGCTCTGATTTGTTCAATGGCCAGGAGTTGTTCTTCAGGGAAGGAATCATTGATTACATCATTCTTTTTAGTATCCACCATTTTCCTTGAAAGATGATCTGTAACAAAGTTTTCTGATCCCTTTTTCTCTTTAATTTCTAAATCAAACTCCTGCAAGAGCAAAATCCATCTGAGCAAGCATGGTTTACTATCCTTTTTCTGCATTAAATATTTTACTACTGCATGATCCGTGTACACCACCACTTTAGAGTTAATCAATTATGATCTAAATTTGTCAAAGGCAAATACGATGGCTAAAAGTTCCTTCTCAGTGGTGGTGTAATTCTTCTGTGTCTCATCCAAAGTCCTACTAGAATAATGAATAACATAAGGCTTTTTTTCTTTTCTTTGTCCCAAATCTGCTCATATTGAAAAATCACTAGCAACACACATGAGCTCAAAGGACAAATCCCAATCTGGAGGCTGAATGATAGGTGCTGAAACCAAAGCTTTCTTCAATTCCTAAAAAGCATATAAACAATCTTCGTCAAAAGAAAATTTAACATCTTGACAAAGTGAATTTGTAAGAGGTCTAGCAAGTTTAGAGAAATCCTTGATGAATCGCTGGTAGAATCCTGCATGTCCTAGAAAGCTTCAGACCTCCTTCACTGTAGTGGTTGGCTTTAATTTCCCTATCACCTCAACTTTGGCTCTATCAACTTCAATCCCTCTTTCCGAAATCAGGTGCCCCAAAACTATCCCTTGTCCAACCTTGAAATTACATTTTTCCCAATTAAGCACAAGGTTAGTTTCTTCACACCGCTGCAAAATTCGAGATAAATTATCCAAACAATTATCAAAAGAAGAACCATACATAGAGAAATCATCCATAAATACATCCATAAAGTCCTCAATAAAATCAGAAAAAATAGCCATCATGCATCTCTGAAAAGTGGCGGGTGCATTACATAGGCCAAAAGGCATTCTGCTATATGCAAAAGTACCATACGAGCAAGTGAAAGTAGTCTTATCTTGGTCATCAGGATGTGTTGGGGTATGCCCTTAAGGCTAATGTTTGAGGCCTTGGGATTCTTTCAGTATCAAGTATAAACTCTTATGTTTATAAAGGCAATGGTTGTTATTCAGTATGTTACATTGTCTGCTGCAATAAGTGTGCTTCTGAATAATGTCTCAATGCTGTTCAGCTTGGTTGACATGCTGTAATGTCCTTAGTCGAGATATCTTGGTGAACATGA
>JANTFE010017544.1:0-23175 GCA_027562315.1 Costus pulverulentus
TTCTTGAACTCGGTTTTACCTAGCATATGATCGATCTTATATGAAACATCCTGTACCGTTCATGAATTGTGTTATTAATTTGGGGTTAAGTATGTGGGATGTTTCAAAAAGAATTTACATGCGCCACTTAAGGGTTTCGCTCCCCCTTGAAGGGGACTTTCACAATCAATGGACTATAGAGAGAGGAGTGATATATCGGCCTGCTCATGGTAAGAATGAAAGTGATAACTTGCGCATCTTGGCAGCGAAGGTAGATCCTTTGAGCAATAGATTTGATTCTTTTCCAATGCAAACTGCTGTAGTGTCTTCCTTTGCTTTATGTGATATTTGTGGTAATCAAGGACATTATTCTGAAGATTGTAGAGTTATTGCTGATCAGGGTGTAGAACAAATAAATGCTATAGAGGGTTACAATCAAAGTAGAAATAATGACCCATATTCTAGTACATATAACTCTAGATGGAGGAATCATCCCAATTTGTCTTGGAAAAATAACAATAATATAGGGGGATAGGGTGAGAATAGAGGATACCAACCAAGGCAACAAAATCAAAATCAGCCTCAGAATTCTAGTTTAGAGTCCATGCTTAAAAAATTTATGTCAAGTCAAAACTAGAAATTTGAAAAATTTATGGATGAAATGAAATAGCAAAAGGATACAATTAATCAGCTTACCTCTTAGGTTGGATCTTTAACAGCACACAATAAAATTCTAGAAAACCAGATAGCACAGCAAGCTAGCACTTCTTATAGACCCCTAGGGAAATTGCCTGCTAAACCTAAACTAAACCCTAGGGAACATTGCAATGCTATAATTACTAGGAGTGGGAAGAAATTAGATGAACTTATAGAGAGAATTGAGGATGATGAGGAAGAGCCTGAAATTGAACAAAGCAGTGAACCAGTATTGGAAAAATCTCCTGTACATGAGCAGTCCCATGATAGTTTGCCACTTCACCAGGGTGATGAACCTAAAGGTGATGAACTATGTCAGTCAAATTGTCCTAGGCCTAGTTCACCTGCACCTTATAGGCCACCTATACCTTTTCCCCAAAGATTAGTTCAAACAAAATTAGATAAGCAATTTGGGAAATTTCTTGATGTTCTGAAAAAGCTTTATATTAACATTCCATTTACTGAAGCTTTATCTCAAATTCCCACGTATGCTAAGTTTTTAAAAGAAATTTTATCAAATAAAAGAAAGATAGAGGACTATGGCACTATGACATTAACTAAGGAGTGTAGTGCTATTATCC
Source organism: Costus pulverulentus (assembly GCA_027562315.1). Lineage (NCBI taxonomy): Eukaryota > Viridiplantae > Streptophyta > Magnoliopsida > Zingiberales > Costaceae > Costus > Costus pulverulentus. The sequence continues at coordinate 1,257 of JANTFE010017544.1, forward strand.
AAAATAAGTTGCCACCAAAATTAAAGGATCCATGTAGTTTCTCTATTCCTTGTTCAATTGAGAGTATGGCTTTTGACCAAGCCTTATGTGATTTGGGTGCTAGTATAAGCTTAATGCCTTTATCTATTTACAGGAAATTGGACATGGGAGAGCTTAAACTAACTTCAATATCTTTGCAGCTCGCCGATCGTTCAGTTAAGTATCCTGTAGGGATTCTTGAGGATGTTCCAATCCGGGTGGGTAAGTATTTTGTTCCAGGAGATTTTGTAGTACTAGAGATAGAGGAGGATGCAAAAATTTCTATCATACTTGGTAGACCGTTCTTAGCCACCGCAGGAGCAATTATTGATGTAAAGAATGGTAAACTCGCACTTAACATTGGAGATGAAAAAAACTTGAGTATGACTTGAATGAAACCATGAAAAAACCATCATATTCTGGATCTTGCTATAGTATACATGCTATGGATGATAGTATCTATGATCTTAGTGATTTATTTGTTGAAACTTCTGCATATAATTCTGATATAGATGATAATTCTGCTTTTGATCCTAATTTAGACACTAGTTCTGAAATTCATCATCTATTAGAATGCATTATTCTTGATGATAAAAAGAACGAGGAAGAGAAAATTCCAAAAGTTGAACTTAAGACTTTACTTGATAATCTTCGTTATGAATTTCTTGACTTGATTCTACTTACCCTGTTATTGTTGATGCACAACTTAGTAAAAAGGAGACAGAATTGCTTCTCAGGGAGCTAAGGATTCATAGGAAGGTAATAGGGTACACAATTGATGACTTAAAGGGAATTAACCCCTTTTTTTGTATGCACAGAATTTTGATGGAAGTGCAGCACAAGCCACATGCAGATTTTGAAAGGACACTTAACCCCTCTATGAAGGAAGTTGTGAAGAAGGAAGTTCTAAAATTACTTGATGTACGTATTATCTATCCTATCTCTGACAGCAAGTGGGTATGTCCTGTTCATTGTGTTCCTAAGAAAGGGGGAGTAACTGTAATGAAAAACAAAGATAATGAATTGATTACTGTTAGAATAGTAACTAGTTGGCGCATGTGCATAGATAATAGAAAATTGAATGTAGCCACTAGGAAAGATCATTTTCCCTCGCCTTTTATTGATTAGATGGTTGAGAGGCTTGCAAACCACTCTCATTTTTGTTTCTTAGATGGATATTCTGGATTTTTTCCAAATTCCTATACATCCCGATGACCAAGACAAGACTACTTTCACTTGCCCATATGCTACTTTTGCATATAGGAGAATGCCTTTTGGTTTATGTAATGCACCTGCTACTTTTTAGACGTGTATGATTGCTATTTTTTCTGACTTTCTTGAGGACTTTATGGATGTTTTTATAGATGATTTTTCTGTATATGGCTCTTCTTTTGATGATTGCTTGGCTAACTTATCTCGAGTTTTATAGAGGTGTGAAGAAACTAATCTTGTGCTTAACTAGGAAAAGTGTAATTTCATGGTTAGGCAGGGGATAGTTTTGGGGCACCTAATTTCTGAAAGAGGGATAGAAGTTGACAAAGCCAAAGGTGAGGTGATAGAAAAATTGGACCCGCCCACCACAGCAAAGGAAGTCCGAAGCTTCCTAGGACACGCAAGATTCTACCGACGATTCATCAAGGATTTCTCTAAACTTGCTAGACCTCTTACAAATTTACTTTGTAAAGATGTTAAAATTTCTTTTGATGAAAATTATTTATCTACTTTTTCTGGAGTTAAAGAAGGCTTTGATCTCCGCACCTAACATCCAGCCTCCAAACTAGGATTTGCCCTTTGAGCTCATGCGTGATGCCAGTGATTATGCAATAGGCGCAGTCCTAGGGCAGAGAAAAGAGAAAAAGCCTAATGTCATTCATTATGCTAGTAAGACCTTGGATGAAACACAGAGGAATTATACCACCACTGAAAAAGAACTTTTGGCTATAGTTTTTGCCTTTGATAAATTCAGATCATATTTGCTTAACTCTAAAGTTGTGGTGTACACTGATCATGATGCTGTGAGATACTTGATGCAGAAAAAGGATAGTAAACTACACTTGCTTAGATGGATTTTACTTTTGTAAGAGTTTGATTTGGAAATCAAAGATAAAAAGGGATCAGAGAACTTTGTTGCAGATCATCTTTCAAGGATAACGGTAGAAATTGAAAATAATGATATAATCAATGATTCTTTCCCTGAAGAACAACTCTTAGCTATTGAACAGATCAAAGCTCCATGGTATGGTGATATAGTAAATTACTTGGTGGCTAATATTTTTCCTCTAGATTTGAGTTATCAAAGAAAGAAGAGATTTTTAGCTGAGGTAAAGAACTATTTTTGGGACGAGCCTTATGTTTTTAGGAGATGTGCAGATGAAATTTTTAGGAGGTGTATACCTGAAGAGGAAATCACAGATATATTATTTCAGTGTCATGGATCTTCATATGGAGGGCATGCTAGTACCCAGAAAACTGCCTTCAAGGTTTTACAATAAGGATTTTATTGGCCCTCAATCTTTAATGATCCTAGAAATTTTATTTTATCTTATGATAGATGCCAAAAAACAGGGAACATTAATAGAAGACATGAAATGCCACTGTCCACTATTCTTGAGGTTGAGATATTTGATATTTGGGGAATAGATTTCATGAGACCTTTTCCATCTTTTGGAGGTAACAAATACATACTTGTGGCAGTTGATTATGTTTTTATGTGGGTTGAGGCTCTTGCTTCTCCTACTAATGACTCTAGAGTTGTTGTTAAACTGTTCAAAAAGATTATCTTTCCACAATTTGGGACACCATGAGTAGTGATTAGTGATGGAGACTCACACTTCATAGAACATAAGTTCTCAGCCTTGCTCAAGAAGTATGGGGTGAATCATAAAGTCGCATTGCCATATCATCCCCAAACAAGTCGATGTTTGTGTATATGCCCTAGGACCTGTGGTTGGTCCGACATAGGTCATATTCATTTGTGGTATATATCCTGGCATGGTCGTTGTTATGCATTTTGTACATCTGCGTCATATGTATATTTGCATGTACAATGTCCCTGGAGATAGATTCTATCTAACCTCAAAGAATAATCCCCTGTCAAGTGTAATAGTGGATAAGGGACAGCTGTGATACACTTGAGACTAGTATATACGCTGGTTGAGCACGGGTTGCTAATGTAGACATATGAGTATATCAAGGGAGATATACTGGATCGACTCACCGTGAGGATTTGACCTGGTGTCACAGGTCAAATCTCACAATGACAGAGATTCTCTCGTCCTTGACTTGAGGGCATTGATATCTCTATATGGTAAGGATGTACTTTGATACAACCTAATGCTCCACGTAACAGGGAGTCATAACAATTGTCATTGGGTATATCTTGAGCCACATGAGAGATTCAATGAGCCAATAGAGGATTTGCCCCTTCCCTACGGGGATGCTTGATGTTTATGGGCCCCCTACATGGTGCATGACTAAAAGTGTGTGGCCACACCTAGGTTAAGCCTGAATAGAGTCATGACCATTAATGTTGGAATGAACAAGTGTGATACACTTGTCCGACTTGGATGATCGGCCTGGCAAAAGGACTAGAGTGTACATATATCTTTTCGCAGTTTTAGGGGATGTCGATGATGACTCCATTCCGAGGACTTGGGTAGTAATGATGTACTGCTAGGTGCCACTCATTGCTTGTGATGATATGAGGTTATCACTACCAACGTCTGAGGAACCTACAGGGTCGCACACCTAAACTGATGTAGGGGGGACGCGTGTAGTAAAACTAGTGATGCAAAACTCAATTATTTATTTTTTTTATTTTTAGAAAATATCAAATTTCACAAACAACCCAAAATTTAGTGCTACAGAAAATTATTATTTAAGAAAAGTAACTATATGTTGTAGGAGGATCCAGTGATCCAAAAATTAACCCAATTAAACCATGGTCTAGAACAACACTAGTTCTTTTGAATGACATGAAAAATGGATGATGAAGAGTTGTCAACAATTTATAACGTTTGCAACAATACAGCAAGTCAGATTACTCAATATAAAGCAGTTCAGAATCTTATCAGTCTTGACTTTTGCAATGCTTCCCAAGTTGATTTGGTGATTCTTTTAGTGGAACCAAGTTATCAGATCTGTAGAGTGAAACCTATTCTTCATGCTCGTGTCAGAGATAAGAGGTTCTATCAAGTCTAAACACGTTGAATACCTGCAAGAACAAGGCTAATCAGATTAGTTTTCAGAACAATTGCTGGAGTTAATCAAATATGAAAAGTTGCTAAGTATCCTTGGTTGATCTGAGGAATCTGGATTCAGTCCAACTGGTCCATATGATAGAACAAGATTTGGTCTTTCTATTCGTGCCAGAGCTCTGGAATTTTGTTGCGCCGTTTGCTTAAGATACCTGCAAGAAGAAGCTTAGTCAGATTAGGATTACCAGGACTCGAAACAGAAGGCACGGGACATTCTGGAAATAGGGGAAATTGCATAAGAGGGCAAGGGTCGTCGGCGTTCGGCCGGTGATGGACCAAACCCAAAACTGCTATAACTGGAGGTCGTTGAGGTTGTTGTGACGTCGTGGGCGGAGTTTGGAGGTGGACAGTGGTAGGTCGGAGGAGAATCACGCGGAAGAGTTGTGCTGGGGCGGAAGCTAGGCGGAAACAGGGGACGTCGCACTGGAACAGGATTCGTCTCCAGACGGCCGGTGGTGCACGGATGGCGAACCTGCTATGTTTGGAAGTTCTTATGATAATGGTGAGGAGGTGTACGCAATTTCGAGATGAACGGAGGCTTCGCAGAGGAGATCGGTGCTAGAAAGCAGGACTAGGTCGCGAGCAGGGCGGAAATAGGGGATCGAAGTCGGCATTTCGATTTTGGCGATCGGAACAAGGGATGGGCGGATGCCGGCGGTTGATTGTTCATCTTGGTGAGGAGGAATGATGCCCGAAGTTTTGTGAGGATCAGGCGGGCGGATCGTCGGCGGCGTGCTCACAGAGTTTCAGAAGATTCTAGGAACACTCGTGATTTGGAGAATTTGGTTTTGGGAGGAAGAAGGATTAGAGAAGAGAGGAAGAAGGAGGGGCTCAGCCCTAGAAGAAGGAGAGATGAAGGTAGGTGACACAAGCGCCTCAGAGGAGAAGAAAAGAGACATCCGATGCCATGGACGAAGAACTATTTCATTCAACAAAATCTGCTTTACAATGGTGCGAGCGAGAGTTACATATAGGTGATATTTGTGAACGTTGAAGCTTGGAGACATTGCTGGTGAACGTTGCAACTTCCTTTCTTGGGCAGCTTGGAGACGTTGAAGCTTTCCTTGTGGGCTGAGCGAAGGTGGATGCAAGGAGACGTTGAGCTTTCCTTTCTTTGCAGCGTTGGCTTGATGAGATAAGCGTTGTGCTTGATTGGCTAATTTGCAGCTGAGATTCTCTCCTCCATTGCTTGGCGTGAACGCTTGTCATGATTGTGGAATTGATTTGAGTATGCAGCAACTTTTATTTAGAAGGTGTCTTGAGCATAACTTGAAATACTTATTTATTGAGCTAGCTTTGAAAGTGACCATGCTAGCTTATTTGTGAGCCTTCGAACCTTCGTCTATGGCACTCGTAGACTCCACTTGTGCCTTCTTGGCCTGTGGTCTCTGCCCCCATCATATACACTCAAGATCTCGTATTGATTTTTGCCCACTGATCAAGTCATTTGGTTGATTCGAGTCAGTTTGGGAGTCCAATGCATCATAGATGTGTCTGATGAGTTGGAGATGATATTTTGGGATGATGTTGCATTTTGACTTCAGTTGACCTTCAAGTGACCACATTTGACCACGATGGACTAGGTTCAGTGGAGTGGTCAAATATTGGGTTTAAGCTCCGATTTTGTTCGGAGGCTTTTTATGATGGATTTAAATGTAACAATGGGGCCCACGACCTAATTGTTAAATTGAATATTTATATTCAGTTAATGCACAACTTAAGTAGCGGGGGTTACGCACAACTTAAGTGAATATTTATATTTAATATATTCATCACTTAAGTTGTGGATCCACATCCATTAAGCAATAATGGATCTAGGTGCTAATTAATTATGAATTTTCGTAATTAAATAAAGCCCTAGCCGAAATCATCATATAACTCTCTAACCTAGCCACCAAGACACTTCTCTTTCTTCCCCATGGCGACACCATGCAAGAACTTGCGCCCCAAGGTGGATGTGTCATGTTCTTCCAGCATGGATGCAAGAAAAAGGCTTGGAGCCTTCCTCCTTTCTTGATGATCTTTTCTCTTATGGGATTGGTGCAAGAGGAGACAACATCTTCTTCTCCATGGCGTCTCCAAGAGAGAAGTGGCACCACCTTCATGGTGGCAGCACCTTCTTCTTCCATAGGCGCAAGAGAAGGCTTGGAACCTTCCTCCTCCTTCGATGATGTATCCCTTAGAGGGATTGATACATGAGGAAGGATGATTTCCTAGCATGGGCGCAACTTCCATGAAGTTTGCGCATATGGCAAAGGAAGGATAAGAAGACTAGATGACGTCTCATCTCATCTCCTTGGTATATCTTCCGGGAAGATTGGTACCAACTATGGATGAGATGGTGATTGAGATGGAGATATTCCCATGGGTGCATCTTCATGTTGGCACATGTCATGAAGAAAAGTGGCTAGATAAGAGATTGACACAAGTTGTAGAGCTTCCCTCTCCTTGTGGTCAATCTCCTCCCTTCATCACCTCTTTGGCGCATCTTGGAGATGGCACAAGCAAAGAGGGCAGTGATATAGGCAACAGGATCTTCCTCCCGAAGGATAGCACCAGGCGCGGAGTGAAGAGGATTTGGAGTAGACTGTGTGTGCATGATTCTAGAGGGCGGATGCTTGTGCGCCTCTTCTTCGTCATCAACAACCCCTAGGATTATGCGAATAAAGGTATATTACTCTAACACATCCGGTGGATCACTCGTAAGGGATCCAGGCTCTTAGGGTTATCCTATTTCAGGCCAACACTTCCGCTGTTATTAAAATTTTAAAATTGGCCTGGGGATTCCCAACAATTGACAAATTGAGCAATCAAACAAAGAAATCAAAGGAATTTTGGAAAAGACCGTGTCACGCACGAGAAAAGATTGGGCATCCAAACTTGATGATGCACTTTGGGCTTACCGAACTGCATTTAAAACACCATTAGATATGTCTCCTTTCCAATTGGTTTATGAAAAATCTTGTCATCTACCTGTAGAGCTCGAGCATAAGGCGTTCTAAGCGATCAAGACACTAAATTTTGACTTAAAGAACGTGGGGGGAGAAACGGAGGTTACAATTGAACGAGCTAGATGAGATTAGACTCTCCGCTTATGAAAATGCAAAGATTTATAAAGAGAGGACCAAAAGATGGCACGATCGACATATCATCAGACGGGAATTCCAACCAGGTGACTTTGTTCTTTTGTTTAACTTTAGATTGAAACTTTTTCCTGGTAAACTTAAGTCTCGATGGTCTGGACCTTTTCACGTTAAGAGAACATACCCCTATGGAGCTATTAATATATGGAGTGACGAAACAGGGGAGTTTAAAGTTAATGGTCAGAGATTAAAGCATTATTTTCAAGAAGAACAGATTGAGGATGAAGAAAAATTTCAATTGGACGAACCACGATCAAATTTGAGTGCAGAACGGTCATGCCAATAACCTTTAAATTAGCGCTTCGTGGGAGGCAACCCAAGCACTCTCACTTTAGTTATCTTCTTTAACTTTAGTTTATTTTTAGAACTAATTTTTCTTTTCTTTTTGTAGGAAAAAAAAATCAAATTTTGCCCAAAATACGGCAGTGCCGTAATGCACATTATGGGCCATAATTTAGGTTGTTTTTCATCCAGAAACTTTTGAGACTTTTACGGCAATACCGTAAGAAACTTTGCGGTACCATAATTCCAGTATATTTTTGACCCGAGAGTTTTGAGATTTTTGTGCAAAATACGGCAGTGCTAATATTATTTTTACGGTGCCGTAAATCCAGCATATTTCTGATCAGAAAATTTTGTGTATATTATGGCATTGCCGTAAGGAAAATTACAGGCGTAAAAAAAAATTTGATGCAGCCCCTAAGGACACTAAAGAGATTGGATCTGATGATGATTAGAGCTCTATGAGTATCTTTTTCCCCACCTATTCCTTGTTTATCTTGTATTGCTATTGATGTTTCATGATTTTATAGGTAAGGATGACTTAGATTGGTCAAACTTCTTGTGTCCGCAGCTATATACTGCTTGTCATGATTCTCTGAATTTTAAAGTTAGATTTGGTTGTATCTCTCTGCTTCTGAATTTGTTATTATGATATTGAATTTGATTGGGTTGTATGATATTTGACATTCTGTTGATATTGAGCACCATGTGTGGGTGCGTACTTATGCATGATTGATTGTATAAATTTGTTTCTGAATGGATATATGCAATTTCCTCTTGTTATGGTTTTATGCTTTAATCTTGTGGTGTGGTCTATTTTTGAGAAATTTCTGTTGATAATATGATTTTCTTGATAATGAATATGCTTATATCTATGATTAAGGATAAACCTATTGTGATGAATTTATTTCTTTAATATATATCGGTCTATTGGAACTTTTCATTGATTGATGCATGAGATTTTGGGTAAATGTATTGTTTGATGAATGAAATCCAAAAGTGAAGCTACTTCTTTAAATAAAACAAGCATATGAGTATGATTTTTGAGTTATCGATTGATTAACTTAGTTGATTTTCAATCTATTTGCTATTTGTTGGGAAGAAAGATTTCATGATCGAATATAGAGAGTGATGACTCCCTTACTTAGCACTGCGCAAAATTGGCAGTGGTACCAAAGACATGGGTTGAAGTCAAAGAAAAAAAAATGATGATAAGAATGACTCCTCGTCTTGGCACTGTGTTAATTTGCGGTGGTACCGAAGTTGAGAGTTGAAGTCCAAGTAAAAAAGGTATGTTTCCATGTGGGTGCATGTCATAGAGAGAAATCATTTTAAATTGACTTCGCTATCTCAAGTAAGATTTTTCCTAATAAAGATATATGAGTTCTATTACACTAGTTATGTGACTAGTGTACTTTAAATTTGTCACCAGAAAAAAAAGTGGAAATCGAATTAGAGAATGTGAACGATACAAAAAAAAAGGGGAGGAACTTAAAAATTCTGAGTGGAAAAAGATCTTGGAAATCCTATTCCTGTAAACAAAAGTATGATGGGTTTGAACTTAAACTGGGTGAAATCTTGAGATTGAAATTCTATTTATTATACAAGGTGCAAAATTTTATTTAATTAAGTTGTAGATCTTAAAGATTGAATTCAAAAGATGATATGTTTATTTGAAATTCTATCTAGCATTTTGTGAGATTTTTCATTAGTGATTATATTTTAGAAATTTATTCTTCATAAGAAAGTTTATTCCTTTAATCAATTTTCGATTTTGCTTGAGGACAAGCAAAGTTTGAGCCTTATGTATATGATGACATGAAAATTCATAGTATATTTTGTGTCATTTGTTAGGTCTTTTGTGTCATATTCATGCTCTTTTGCTTATTGTTATGCCTTATTTATCAAATATTTTAGAATCTACACCTTTTTGTGTTTTTGATCATTTTCAGGCAAAAAGGCACTATTTTAAGGCGTTTTCAAGCAATCCAAATGCATAGATAAATTCTCATCATCATGAGAAGATTACCTATCAAATTTCACGTAAATCGGAGTATCAGACCAAATTATGGCAGGGCCGTAATGAATATTATGGTACCGTGGTTTTACTGAATCTACAGAATGAATCACGGTGCTACCGTAATTTCTGAGACTTGTCATAATTTTGGTCGATTTCTATCCATAAGGAAATATGGCACTGCCGTAATATATATTATGGGCCGTAATATCGGGTGATTTCTTTACAGAAAACTTTAGGCGATCACGACACTACTTTGGTTGTTTTTACGACACATGTTTATTCCAGAATTTTAACTAGAACACATTACGGCACTACCGTAATGAACATTACGGCTGTAATTGTATCCCTGGTAGCCGATTTACCCGGTCATATTGAAGCCCGATTTTTGCGCGGATGATTGCGGATGATTTAGACTACCAATTTGAGATCCGTAGAAAGAGAAATACTCTGCAGAAAGAGGCGAAGATCAGCGCATGAAAAGCCCTAATTTTGATCAGCGTTTTAGAGAGAAATCGAATATTTCACTGCCACCCTAGGTTTCGCCGCCGGGAAGCGTACAGAGCATCTCCGCCCGTGAAATTTGAAGGGAAGCTACGCTTGAAGGATAAGAACATACACCAAAAGTTTCAAAAAGGAGACTGATCGAAGGAGAAATGAATGAAAGAAGCGATGCATCGCGAGTTTTAGGGCAAAATTATGGCTGTAATTTTCATTACAGCCCTGTGTTTAGTAAAACTCCCTCCTTCTACTCAATTTCTGATCGTTCTAAACTATGACATATTGTAATTTCTTCATCATGCTAGCTTAAATACTTTTTGGGATAGGGGGTGTGATCCTGTTAATTTCATAATGACTAGATGATCTTTATTTCGTCAGAATACTCTTGTTATGATAATTCTACTTAAGTGATGATTGTCTTTATTCTCTTCTAGTTTCATATTGTCAACTTGTATTGGAGTTTTTGTGATATGGACGGAAAGGTGACTTGCAAAAGCTTGGAACCCTAGAATCGTGATTTAGGAACTCATCGTAAGAAATTAGGTTTGTTCTTGTTTCTAGATTTTAGAAGTTTATTGACTTGTTGATAGTTTGACCTAGGAGACGTTAATGAGTTAAACATGAAGATATTGTAAGAAATTAAGTATCGGATCGTTGGAGTACCTTAAGTAGAACCTGTGAAACTAAAGTATGAAAATATTTAGTTTTCACTTAAGATGATTGACATAAAGATTGGATGCATGAAAGTGATCTTAAACCTTCTTGTCAATGATTTACTTATCTTTAGCATTGAATAAATCTTGTGCGAAAGTGAGGATTTGTTGTTTGTAAATTATCTGCGCGAAAACGAGATGATTTCTTTATTAAGTAAATTATATCTTTAATCATATTAAGAGTAGACTAAGAATCATATAATTATATCTAGTCATTGAAATTGAGGTAGATGGAACCCTAGTTCTAGCTTTTCTCTCTGATATTTCGTGTGATTCTCGTTTGCTACTTATATCATATTCGATTGCCTAGCTAATAAGAAATTAATTATTTGGTACTTAACAAACGAGGTCTCTATGGTTCGATATCTTAATTATTAATTTGACTATCGTGCACTTGTGGACACAACAGAGGTCGAACCGCCAACTCAATCAACTGGAGAGAAAGCTGCTAGATGAGAAGTGGTGGCAATCGCTGGTGGTAACTTTGCTGATGAAGTGGCTGCGGCCGGAAGAAAGGCGCTGCAGCGGAAGAGTTCTTTTACGGGGGTGTGAAGTAAATTACGGTAAATTTTTTTGGAATAAAATTACGAGTGTAAAATTAATTACAGCAGTGTTGTAAAACATTCTGCTCAATATCAACGCAAAATTATGGCTATAATAATAATTACAGCCCTGCCATAATTTTCATGTAAACTTCAAAAATCACGGCTTCATCGTAAAAATTTCAGACTCACCTACAAAAAGGAAAAAGAAAATAAATTAGTATACATATATATATGTAAAAATTGTTAAATAATATAAAAAAAAACTAAAGTAAGAGTGCTTGGGTTGCCTCCCAAGGAGGGCTAATTTTTAGGTCACTAGATTGACCGAAACTCAAATATCATGGCGAAGTAGGTGATTCGGTACCATAGTAAATAGCATATAATTTTCTACATTTCCGTTGTCCTAAAAGCTTAGCCACTAATCCAAACATCAAAAATTTCATATAAAATACGATCAACGTGGCTTTCTTAAATATGCAGAAATCAAAATCAATATTTTCAATTCCACATAAAGAGTATTTAATAATCTTCTTATATTTATCAGAAAGTAAAATCATTAGTCCTTTCTTCAAATTTATATTTTCAATTGCAATAAGATTAGGACTTCAATCAAAAGATTCATATATTGGATTATTGAAGTAATTTTTCTGTTCCACATTAGGTTCCTCAATAAAATATAATTTTTCTAAATCAATTTCCTCATATGCTTCATCAGATTTAACCACAAATAATATATCATCAAAAGAATCAATTTCATAACCATCACTAGAATCAAAAGGGGATTTTTTTCAAAATCAATTTCCTGAAACCTTTCCACAAATAATTTATCAAATGAATCAATTTCAAAATTATCAAAATCAGAGTGAGATTCATTAATGTTCACAAAAGAATCAATTTCAAAATTACCAAAATTAGAGGGGAACTTTTCTAAATCAATTTCCTCAGTTTCCAAATCAAACTCAAGTAAACAACTTTGTTGTGCTATCTGGGTTTCTAACATTTCAGTATGAGCACATATATCATCTAGCCTATAATTTATTTGCCTTAGAGTCTCATTTACATCTTCATTGTGTTTTATCTGAGTGCTTATGAACTTTTCAAACATTATCTCTAAGCTATATTTTCTAGTATTCTCAAAATATAGTTCAGAAATATAGTTTGAGCAATCCTCATAAAAAGAAGTTTGATGATTTTTCCATCTAGAATTATATTGATCATCTTGGTACTATGGTGAATTGGGATTTGGAGGAATTAAAAATTGGCAATCAGAAGAATAATGATTAAAACATCTACAAATATCACATCTAATAGAAGAATAAGATGTCATAACAAGGTGCATATTAAAAGTGTCTAATTTATAAGCCAAGGAATCTACCTTTTTCGCAAGAGTGCACCATGAATCATCTTCATACTTACCTTATGGCATGTATAACTGATGGAGGCAAAGACCACAGACCACGAAGCTACAAATGGAGTCTACGAGTGCCATAGAAAAAGGCTTGGAGGCTCACGAATAAGCTAGCATGCTCGACCCTAAAGCTAGCTCAAAATAATGGAAAGAATTATTTCAACCCATTTAAGTGTGGCTCAAGACATTCTAGCCCATGAAGCTGTCACATATTCTCAAGCTCAATTACAAAAGACTAAAGCTGCTGCAAACACATTCAATAAACACTCACGCAAGAAGGAAACAAGCATTGCGATAATGTTTAACCAGCTACCAGCCAAGAAGAGGATTTTGTCCAACGCGCGTCAACATTCATCTTCATGGCTACAAAGATGGAAACTCCAACGTCTCTTTGCATCTTTCATCGCTCAAAGCTCCTCAACATCTCCCTACGGTTCAGGAATGGAAAAAACAACATTCGGCAACGTCTCTAAATTTCTCTCGCTCTATGTATAACACGCATCATTGTAATAGAGCAGAGTTTTTGAATGAATGAAATCGTTTTCTTCTGATGGAATCGAATGTCACCTTTCTTCTTCTTTTTTGAGGTGCTTGTGTCACCTACCTTTCCCCTCTCCTCCTTCTAGGGCCAAGCCCCTCCCTCTTCCCTTCTTCTCTACCAGCTTCTTCCTCCAGAAACCAAGTCAAACAACCACGTGTTCCCAGTTTCAAGGATTTCCAGAAACTCGTGACCTCGCCGCTCACCATCCACCGGCCGGATCTCTACGAAATGTCGTCCATCGCCCATCCTCCCCTAGATGAAGCTTCAGCCGCGGGCATCCGTCCATCCACCGCTCCGATCGCAGGAATCGAACTCCCGACCAAATCCCCTATTTCCGCCCAGCTTTTGCCCCAGCACGGCTCGTCTGTGTGATTCTCCTCCGATCAGCCTCTATCCACCCGCTAACTCCAGCCACTTCTCCGCCACCATCATATGGACCTCCAGATGTGGTAGGTACGGCGATTGTGCACCACCGGACGAGCACCGACGATCTCTGCTCTGCTCTCGCACATCCCCTGTTCCAGAGCTCCTTATATTTCCTACTTCAGGTTCCTATTTTGCTAATTTGATTAAGCTTGTTCATGCAAGTACTTTAAGCAATCGGTGTAGTAGAAGTCTAGATCTTTGTCACCATTAAGAAGAATCTAGCTTGTTCTAGCATTTGGACGAGTTGAGCCGATTCCAGACTCAACAGATCAACCAAAGAGACACAACAACTTTTGGTGAATGATTAATTCCTCCATTTGTTTTCTCAACTAATTTGATTAGTGTTTTATTGCAGGTATTTGATGTTCGGTGACATGGTAGAACCTTTCATATCTGATACGGTTACAAAGAGCATGTTTTGTTCTACGTTGTGGATCAATTAGATGAATCAAAGAGTTAAAAGTTTATTCTAGGAGGCATTGTAACTTTTGAAATATGAAACATTTTTGTGCTATTTAAATTTATCGATCTGAATAGCTATATTTCTGCAGATGTTCCAATTGCCTGACAGTTCTTAATGCTTTAATTTCTATATGACTCAAAGAACTATTTTAGTACTACATCTTGGTTTTGTCGGCATGAATTTTTGATTTATGGATTTTCCTGCAACATATTGTAAATGATTAGAGTTGCCCTAGAATTCTGATAGCTATTTTTTGGCAGCATTCTGAATTTTGACTTTTTTCTAAAAATTTAAAAAATATAAAAATTAGTCTTAATCAGTAGTTTTAAATCACACGCTTCACCCTATATCAATAACTCACCTCTTTCAGTTGCTGATGAAGGATAGAATTTTATGCCCTAGATCCCTTAGGTATGTAGCTCAACCAAAGTAACAGTAAATCAGATTTCTAACGGTAAATGTTCTAGCACGCTGCGTCTAAAGTGGAAACATTGGATTGGAGGCACCTGAGGCCCCCTTGAAGGGTGGGGGCCGAACCCCTTCTCGAGCCTTGTAGCATGTCTTGGTTCAGATCTTGAAGCAGCCTTGTTTCTCCAGCCAATGGTCCACGTCTCTCCAAGCTTCAGCAACTTTAACCTTCACGTTGGCTTTAAGCACCAGCACTTAGGAACAATGGATGAAGGTTGAAAGGGTGGATACTCAGCAGGTATGGAGAACTCGGCAGAGAAGAGGAAGAAGAGAAGAGAAGGTAGAAGAGAAGAATAAGGAGAGGAGCAAGCTCAACTCTTACACAAGCAAACGCTAACACAAAGTTTCTGGTTTCAAATTCTAATCGACTAAGTGCTGTGTGGACAATTACAAGGGCTTTAAACACTAACACCCTCAACGTTTACATGAAATAAAATTACCAATGGGCCCATGGTACAAGGTCTATGGATGGCTGGATTTGGGTGAGTTTGAAAAGCATGATCTGGATGGTTTTACCATTAGCTGCTTGGTGAAAGTCCCTTTGCGCATGCTGGTAATGATGAGCTGATGCGGGTGCCTGCTGTTGCTGGGATGCATGCAGCTCACGTATTGGTTGGACACACATGCTTGTCTCTTGATGCTTGAGGTGGCTGGGTAGCAGGTTACGTGGCTGAAAGAGATGTCATCTTTGTGGCCGAAGCTTGTGGGTAAGATTTCCTTGGCTAGGAATGTATTTGACCTGCCCTTTGACTTGGATGGTGGGATTGTTTGCAGGATTCAGCTTCTTCGATTGTTGAGTTGACTTTGATGTTGATCATTGACTTGAAGTTGACTTTAACTTTGAGAGGAAGGTTGTTGAGGGGGTCAAGGGTGCCTCGTAAGTGCATTATAAGTGCATACACCCTAGGCTAAATAACAACCTAATGCATTCACTACAAAATAAAATAAAGACTTGGAAAATAAATCCTAGGCTAATCTTAACTACGGCATCAACCACAAGTGCAGAAAATAAAGTAATGTTGCAATATACAGAAATTAAACAAGTCCCAAAATATCAAAATTCAACAATTTTCCAACATGACGTCAAGCATAATTAAATCCTTGAAGATGCCCTGCATCAGCTATCTCTGGGGGTGAAGAATTCTCCTCCGGAGGATTAAAATTGAAGCTTGTGGCTATTCCGATGATAAGCATAAAGTGTGGAGATCGTCTCTGTTCACTGCCCCTACATCAACTTTTTGGGGTGCTGCAGAATTCTCCTCCGGAGAATTAAAAGTGAAACTCCATTGTGGTTTAGGTGGCCATCCCATTGTTTGCAAGTTGTTATCAGGGCTTGTAACATCCTCATGCCTGCAAATAAAATGCAAATATGTGAAAGCATTTATATTGTCATGTGTAACAATATGCAATTTATAGATATGATATGCAAATGTTGTAGCTTAGAAAGAGACTAGAGTCAGAAACACTTCCTCACTTTCCATTGGATTACATGTGTTGTCAACAGCTTTTAGGAAAAATGATAGGAATGGGTATGAAATTATGGTCCTTAAGCTTATTTTTTGTGAAACATACTCAGGAAGAAGTAAACCAACATCATGTTCAAGAAAAACTTTACCATGCAACTTCTCATTTAGAGCAAAGGATGAATCCATGTGGAGCATATGTATAGGAATGGTTTTATCAAAGCAAGAGTCAACTTTAAAATCATCATGGTAGTTGGTTAATTCCTTAGAGGTGTTAAGTAATTGCTTATTAGTTTCAGTCTCTAAAGTTTGTTCTTTAAGATTTAGCATTTGTTGAACTTCTTCAATTGGTTTACTCCCTTTGTCATAGATGCTATCAAATAATGGCATAGGTAGACTAGCCTCTTTGGTTTCTTTGGGACAATTGTCTACCTTAAGGATTTCCATGGCTATTGATGGATCAAACTTTTCTTCATGAATTTTGATGGTTATATTGTTGTTTAAAGTGTGAAGCCTCTCATCAATAACCGCTAAAGCTAATGGGTTGGTACCTTCCTGCACTCTTTCAAGATTTTCACTTAATTCAAGCTTAGGGATTGGTGGAGGTAAATCCAAGGGTAGCAAAGTTGAAGGTTCAGGTCCAGGTCCTAAGAGTGAAGGCAATAAAGATGATCTTAATGGGTACCGGTGACAGATCATAGGTCCTGGAGGAGTCACACTATGGCTCAGCTTACTAGTCTCATCTGGGTGGGAAACTTTGACATGGTCAATGACAAGAACTTCCACTTCAAACTCAGGGGTAGAACGTTCTAGAAATTGTTTCCCACTAACTTCCTCATGACTGGACTCAATCTTACACTCAGGAATGGGCTGGGTAGGCTCGAAGAATGGTGTTTGTTCACTTTCCAGCTCATGTCCAAGTCTAGGTTCAGATTTGTCTTCTAATATTGATGTCAGCATAATAGGTTCTAGAGTTTGTTCCTTAAGTTTTGGCATTTGTTGTAATTCTTCCATTTTTTCCCCATTTGTCAAAATTATTGTGAGATGATGGTGTAGGTAGGCGAGACTCTATGATGTCTGTGGGAAAGTGGTCTACCGTAGGGGTTCTAGGCTTGGGTGTCATAATATTAAGCTGTGGCTTATAGAACCGCAAGACATAGCTATCTTTCCCTCTATGGTAATATCCATCAAAGTCATCTAACCAAGCTTACCAAGATGGACATGGTAAGTACCCTTTAGGGGCAAGATATCACACCAAATCTCTTGTTCATAGGCGGCAAACTTGATGGGAACAAGGCAGCTACGGGTCACTAAAGTCTGGGTTCCATCTTCCCACGGAAGGGTATAAGGGTAAGGGTTAGGTTTGGTGGTCAACTGAAATTTGTGAATTGCTAGGGGAGTTATAAAGTCGAACCCTATGCGTTCATCAATGGCAATCTTACACACCCTATCATCAATCTTAGTGTAAGTATGGAAATAATCTGATCTAAGGGTGACCCTATATGTTGGGAGTCGCTCCATGTATCGGTTATTGCTTTGTTCTAAAGTTTGGTTCATGGCCTTGATTTTATCAGAGATTATGCACAGTTGTTCTTGATTGAAACTAGAAGTCATGATTGAAAATTTTGAGAATTGAAAATGCAGAGCAGCTAAGCACATATAAATTCAAAAATGTAGAACCTAATAAATTCAGATGCAAAACTCGGGCATAAATGTTCAGCAAGCTTTCAGCACGTTAATGTAAAGCTGGAGTGAGTAAAGGCAGCTATAACAACTAGTGGTGGTAAATTGCAGCACAAAACAGGTATTAATATCAGAATTAATGTTACCAGGCAATATGAGATGTACATTCAGAACTAGTATTATCAGAACTAGTCAATGTTCAGCATATGAGTTCAATCTACAGCAACAGTGAGCAGCAATATTCAGCAATGTGTAATGTTCAACAATGTTCAGTAATGTGAAAGTGTGGCAGTAATGTCCAGCAATAAGCAATGTTCAGCAATGTTCAGCATATGAATTCAATCTATAGCAGCAGTGAGTATATATAGATGCAGCAGGTTCAGATTCAGCAATACCAGATTTTAAATTCAGAGGCAGATTTTAATTCAGAGTGACTCAGCTTCAAACAACAATTTAAGTGCTTTTAACATAAATAATGCAAAGTTCAGCAGCTATGGTAGAATAGTATAGATTGCAGTCTCAGTGATAATCAGAAATGAATGTGAAGTAGTAATGTCAGTTTCTGCAACTCAGGTATAAATGTAGTGATGGATTCAACGGCAGTAAACTCAAACTGATGTAAACAACGAAGGATGCAGTGTAAATCGATATCAAGGGCTTCCTGCTGGTAAGCAACAATGGTCCTAGCTGATACTCGGGAATCAGAACAAGTTGCAAATTGTGGCACTGTAGGATGAGGGCTTTGCTTATTGCAGAGGCAAAGTCACATCCAAAGTGCTGCGTGAACTTAGTCTTCCTTATCAGGTTAGAGACCCAAGTTCCGTGGATTAATACCAAGATTCAGACAAAACACTAAGCTACAGTATTCTGTAATCTGCTACACAGGTTCAGCAGATATCAGGAGATGCGATGGTAAGCTACAGTAAGTATTCAGGTGTTCAAAGTATTAGTTGGCACGTAGTGATAGCAAGATAGTTTCAGAGTTTGAGGTGTCACGGATTCAACCAGCAAGTTGCGCAAGATCAGAAAATACAATGCAGCAGCCAGAAATTCAGAATCACAAACGGTAATTTCTAACAAAATAATCAGAAAACCAGAAGTGTGCAGGAAAGTTCAGCGAGCAGCAAGATGCAGAATCAAGAAGCTTTCAGAGACTACCAGCATATACGATTGAAAGATAAAACCAAATTTCAGAAATCTGGACCAAGGACTTGTAGCAAACAGTTGCCTTGCAGAAACTTCAGCGTAGACAAATTCAGAGTAATGAACTCTTGTTACCGACAGAACTTTTTCAAATAGCAGAATTTTCAGATAATGACGAGAGCACACAAGGAAAACAACAGGCGAAGGTCAGTAAGGTTCAACATAAACAGTGAGTAAAGTGCAGCACTCCAAGAACCGAAACCAGAATCAGATGTAGTGAACTTAACAAGAAAATCAGTAGCAAACAAGAACAGAAATCAGGCGTCGCAAGCAGTCATAGGAATACAGAATCAGAAATCTCAGAGAACATTAATCGAGCACCTAAGGTTCGCTCTGATACCACTGATGAAGGATAGAATTTTGTGCCCTAGATCCCATAGGTATGTAGCTCAACCAATGTAACAATAAATCATATTTCTAACGGTAAATGTTCTAGAACATAGCATCTAAAGTCGAAACATTGGATTGGAGGCACATGAGGCCCCCTTGAAGGGAGGAGGCCGAACCCCTTCTCGAGCCTTGTAGCAAGTCTCAGTTTAGATCTTGAAGCAACCTTGTTTCTCCAGCCAATGGTCCACGTCTCTCCAAGCTTCAGCAACTTTAACCTTCACGTTGGCTTCAAGCCCCAGCACTTAGGAACAATGGATGAAGGTTGAAAGGGTGGATACTCAGCAGGTAAGGAGAACTTGGCAGGGAAGAGGAAGAAGAGAAGAGAAGGTAAAAGAGAAGGATACGGAGAGGAGCAAGCTCAACTCTTAAGAGGAGTAAGCTCAACTCTTACACAAGCAAATGCTAACACAATGTTGGAAACCCCAGGGATATTTTACAATTTTTCAGAGATAGACAATACATATTACATTGCATAGCGGAAGAATATCCCCGAAACAAGCCAGTCCCAAAAACCCAGTGAAGATCGTCATGTGAGGGAGTCGACATGATGTGATAGAAAAATACCTAGAAGCAAATTTGGGGTGATGCTGATGTAGGCGCCCAAGTGTGCGCCCTCTGCAGTCTCACACACACGGATGCTTCGAGTCCTCCTCTTCCACGCCCGGTGCTAGCCTCAGGAAGAAGATCCACACCTTAGGAGAGACCTCCAATCACCTTGCGCCACCACCAAGGAGGGATGTGCCAAGGAGGATGAAGAGGAGAGGAAGCCGCAAGCCTTCTTGTTCCTTTGCGCCATGGAAAGGAAGGAGGAGGAAGAAGAAGCTTGCTTGCGCCCTTAGATGGAAGAAGAAAAGCTCCAAGACTCCAAGCCGTCGCCTCTCAAGATCACCATGCCTCCAAGGATTAGTATAGCAAGAGGGGTCAGCTAGGTCCCTAAAAATAGGGATAAGAAGCGGTTAGGGTTCTTTGGTAAGTGTAGGTGATTTATCTTGAATTAAGGATATTATTCTATCAATTAAATTGATCAAATCCTCAATTCAACATGTGCCAAGACATTGGCTTAATTAGCCAATGAAGCATGCGCCCAACACATTCCAAAAGAAGTAAACTTCTCATCACTGTGCCAATAGCAAGTCAATGCATGATAGAAGTTTTCCTAATGGGGTATGGGCGCAAGCCGTAATCCAATTAGGACTCTAATTATGTAAATAATCAGCCCCACTTGCACCCAATTAATTCTCAATCAATATCTCAAGTGATTAGATTGACCTAATCCAAATCAATCACTTAAAGATACCAAACATGCACTAGGCGGCAATCCTAGTCCAACTAGGATTCTTCCATGTGCCTATACCATAAATTCCTCCCCATTATACCCTTTAACCCTCATAGCTCTTCATTAGAACTTATTAGTAAGCCCCATTAAGTAATGGGCCTAGCCCAAGGTCCATTATGCATGTTAACCAAGTCATTGGATCTGATGTGGGACCAAGGCAGGACCTTCGGAGGTCCGCCCGGGTTCGAAAGAAGCCCTCTAGGTATGGCTATCATAGCCACTAGACATGGCTTCCTTAGGACCCCATTTTGCTTATTTTGTCTTAGATTAGGGTGCATCATGTGGTAGGTTAGATCCACCCTCAAATTACACCATGTAGTTACATTTCTAGGTTCCGCCACTTATGTATGGTAGGATAGTGCATGCAATTTATGTAATAGATTAGGTCAACCCCATTTTGGGAACACAAGTCAAAATCAGGCCAACACAACTCAAGTGGCACCAAGAGCCCATCAGCCCATCCCATGGAAGAATTAGCCCACCCACCTTATGGAGCATCACACCAAACCCTACCATCCTAGTTGGCATCCATGAGGGATTTGTCTTCACTCTCCAACCGCCTCTTTCCCTTTGGAGTAAAGGGAGACAATGCCAGCTATCCTCAGCTTTCCCAGCAGCCCCATGAAGGCAAATGCGCCAGCCCATCAATGCAAGAAAGCAACCTGCACCCCACCATTACAACCGCAGGATGTTGCCCCTCCAATTTTGGAAATTCCTGCCCCTATCTTCAACCGAAGCCACCAGGAGATCAGCCCCATCAGCAGCTCAGGATTCTCCATTACCCTCTTGAGGAAGACTCCAAAAGAGGTACAAAGAAGCCAGCCAACAAATGGAGAAAGGCTCAGCCCATCAATGCGCCAGCTCAATGTGCAGGAATTTTTTTTTGCTTGTTTGACTTGTGTATGCGCCAAGGGTTTGTCTCTCCCTTTGGCTGCTCATTATAACCTTGTAAACACTCTTGGTGAAATTAGAGTTGAATATTTTTTAAACTTCTGAAGTGTGTCTTCTAGTGGTGTGTGTCACCTCAACTCTTCCCCCCCCCCCTTCCAAACCTAGCCGAGAG
>JANTFE010017545.1:11678-25300 GCA_027562315.1 Costus pulverulentus
AGGTCCTAGAAACCCTCCCTTCCGTTGCTTGAAAAATTACATGCGCCTATCTAAGGGTTTTTGCTCCCTCATGAAGGGGACCCCCCTAATCTGAGGGGCACTTTCACTGAAAAGAACGAGTTCTATTCTATTACATGGTTCTGTCCATTTTCCTTTTGGATCATTAAATCTTATTTTTGGGTATGACTACTTTTCATAAAAAATTCACTGGCTGCTCTACTAGCTTTCTACATGTTATAGCTTCTTTTGGCTCCAGATCAAGAAATCTTCAAAAGCAACTGTCTTCCACCCCTAGCCACCATTGCATCTGCCTCTAACATCACTGTTTCCAACCGTCGACACTGGATTATACCATCTGCAGACTCTTACTTCTTCTACTGCCTCTTATTCTATTCATTTTTGATGACACCGAAATTTATAGTAAATTTCATGCCATTTTATATTTCTTTTCATGTCATATTTATTAACTTTTGCTTGTTTTTAAGCATTATTTGCTACATATTACGTAATCTATAGAATTTCTTATTTTTCATGAATTTCATATAAAAGTGCCATATTTTGAAAGATTTTGAAGGATTTGAGCGCACGAATGGATTCAGGATGTCGAAACGAAGCCGCCCACCAATTTTCATGCAAATCGGAGCGAGTTTGAAAAATACACCCCAGGTGTAATGGATATTACGGGTGTAATTTCTGCCCAAAAATATGGCAGTGCCATAAAAAATAACACGGGCCGTAATTTAGAGCAATTTCTGACCAGAAATTTCAGTTGATTTTACGGCACTGCCGTAATTTATTTTACGGTCATAATTTGCACTTGGTCGCACGACTCTTACGGGCCCGAAATCTGCGAGGGTCATAACTTTTGATCCAGAGCTCTAAATTGAGATCTAAAAGATGTTCCGGACTCGTCTTTAAGAGAAAAAGATGCACGAAGTGGAAGAAGGAACTTTTATCACGTATCCAGGGAGAAATCGCAAGAGAGAAGGCTAGGGTTTGTTCTTGCGCCGAGAGGCGTAGAGGGCACCTCAGGCCTTGATTTTCACGCATAAGCTTTGCTTGGAGGAGAAGACAACAGCCCATAAGTTGCAGAGGAAAAGGAGTTCAATTGGAAGAGGAATCTACGAAATCGGTGGTGACGGCACTGTTAATCGAGTTCTGCTTGCAAAATACGGCTGTGAAATATTTCACAGCCGTGCTGTATTTTCTAAAACCTCTTTTCTAGTTGATTTTTAATCTTCTGAATTTATGGATTATTGTATTTTCTTCTCCATGCAAGCTTAATACTGTATTGGGACATAGGGTTTAATCCCTTTAATTTTTAATGATTAGATAACTCTTCTATTTTCGTCATGATAATCTTTGTTGTGATAATTTTACTCTTGTGATAAATTGTGCGTACATTCTCTATAATTGCATGTTATTAATTATGTTCTTAGAGTTTTCGCAATGAGACTGAAAGGTGATTTGCTTGAGAGCTTGGAACCCTAGAATTGCATGTTATGAACCCTTCTTTAGGTAGATCCTAATTGATCTGTTCTAGTAGAATTATTTCCATGATTGTAACATGTATCTATAGATCGAGTCTATTTGTCAAACGTGGAGGTCTTGCACGAAAGTGAGGATCGGAACGTTGGAGATCCATGAGTAAAACTAGTGTAGAATGCGGATGCACGAAAGTGATCCTTGAGACTCCACTAGAGATTATCAACCTAGAATCCGGATGCACGAAAGTGATCCCTGTGATCTTTGATTGATGATTTACTTACCTTCAGCATTGAAATTAGATCTTGCACGAAAGTGAGGATCGGTTATTTGCATGATTGTCTGCACGAAAGTGAGACAATACCTTTATCATGTAAATTAGGTTTTTATCATAACAAGATTTGATTGACGACCCTTTATTTATGTCTAATCGTTAGAATCAAGGAGGACGAAACCCTAGTCCCATGTTTATCTCTCTAATTATCTCTTTAGCATATTCTCTACATAGTTACTTCTGTAAAATTCGGTTTACTTAGCTAGCGAGAAAATGATTATTTGGTAATTAACAATAAGGTCCCTGTGGATTTGATACTTTTCTTTATTACTTCGATAGTTCCGTGCACTTGCGGAAACTTAACAACAAGTTTTTGGTGCCGTTTCCAAGGATTAGTCCAAGGTACACGCGTGCCAGACTTGTAGTGTTCCCTTTCGGGCTATTAAGTTTTTGGTGCCATTGCCGGAGATTAGTCCAAGGTACACGCATGCCAGATTTGTTGTGTTCCCTTTCGGGCTATCAAGTTTTTGATGCTGTTGCTGGGGACCTTAGTTTTGTTAATATCATAATAGTTGTTAGTATTGCTAGACTAAGTATTTTTGTTTTAGATTTAACTTTGTTTTTTCTTTTTGCAGGTTTTGGATTTTCACAGTTGTGACAGAACTGTGATATCTGAAGATTTGTGAATCTACTTGTGTTTTGTGTTTTTTTTATTTATTTTGAAAAAAATATATATATATTCTCTGATTGATTGGTGTTGGATTATCTTTTTGATAGATTTGAAGATATGTCTTTTTATCAAAATTCATGGGCTTCTGAAATAAGTAAGAAAAACATGCAACAAGGTAAGCATAAAGATTATTCACAGATGACTCTTGGAGAAATATGGGAATTAAACTCTCATATTGTTTCATGTAATATTTGTAAGTCTTCTGATCATTATACTTCTGATTGCAAATTTAATTCTGCAAATCCTAATTCTTCCTGGTATCAAGATGATCATTATGATTCTAGTTGGGAAAATCAAACTACTTCTTATGATGATTACTCAAATCATGTTTCTGTACCATACTATGAGGATACTAATGATGACTTGAATGAGACCATTAAACAACTCAATTCTTGGTTGGATGACATGATTGCACATGTTGAATTGCTAAAATCCCAGAAAGCACAACAAGCATGTTTATTTGAATTTGAAACTGAAAAGCTAAATTCTTCTTATTCTCTCATTAGATGTGATATTTGTGGATATTTAGATCATTGTACCTATGATTGTCCATTTTTAAATCCCAATTTGTCATATAAAGAATCTTATGAAATGTATGATAGATGGAAAAATCATCAATCCTTGACTGTTAATACTGAACTGCTAGAAACCCAGATTGCATAGCATGATTGCTTATTTGAGTTTGATACTGAAAAACTTAATTTAGAAAATTCCCCCTGTGATCATGATTGTTTTGAGATTGAGCCTTATGTGGATGTTCATGAATCTCACTCTGCTGTTGATAATTTTGATATTGATTCATCAGATAATTTATTTGAAGAAAAAGTTGAGAAAATTGAAATTGAAAACCCTTCTTTTGATGATAATTATGATTTTTAGGTAAATTTATTTATGGTTGAATCTGATGAGTTTGATAAAGGGTTGAAAATTACAGACATTAACAAGCCCCACTATGATTTTGGTAATATTTTTGAAATTAATGATAAATCTCTTATGGTCAACTCTAATTCTATTAATTCTTTTTCATATGATTCTTATTTTGAGTCTTCTGATGATGAATTATTTGTGGGGAAGCATGAGAAAATTAATTTTGAATAGTCTCATCTTGATTTTGTTGATAATTTTGATATTGAAAAATTGTTTGATGATGAACATGAGGAAGCTGAAAAAGATTTGAATGTTACAAACACTGATGAATCTCACTCTGATGTTTTGCCCTTATCTTTTGTTGAATCTTTTGATGAATTTGAAATTTTGATTTTTAATGAGGAGCCTAATGAAAGACATAAACATTATTATGATGATCCAATACTTGACTATTTTGATCAAAGTCCTTTTCTCATTGCCGTTGAAAATATTAATTTGAAGAAATGACTTATGATTTTACTTTTTGACAAACATAGGAAAATTATAAAGATTACCATGAGAGGATTTGAAAATTTTGATTTTGATTTCTACATATTTGAGAAAGCTAGTTTGATTTTGATTTATTTGCAATTCTGTATTTTTGAATTAGTGGCTAAAATTTATGGGCAACGGAAGAGGAAGAAATTGCATGCTTTATACTTTGGAACTGATTCACCTACTTCACCATGATATTGATTTTTGGTCAAGCTATGGACCTAAAATTAGCGCTTCTTGGGAGGCAACCCAAGCACTTTTATCTTAGTTTAGTTTCTTTTATTTTAGTTTATTTTTAGAATTAATTTTTCTTTTATTTTTGCAGGGAAAATCAAATTTTATGCAAAATACAGCACTGTCGTAATCTATTTTATGTCCGTAATTTACCTCTGAATTTCTCCTGAGAGTTTTCTAGATTTTACGGCGGTACCGTAAACAATTCCACGTATTATCTTCCATAGTCCGACGATCTCACCGCCAGGACTGTGATCTCTAGCAGACCACTAGAGATTACTCACTCTACTGTCGGCACCATCACCACCATTGCTAGGAGCTTTTCAGCTAGCATCAGTTCCACTAGCACTCTTCTAGACCCTCGATGATATCTATGATTCTTTCTTTGAGAAGATTATTTTTATCATTATTTTTGAGACTATTTTTGATCTGAGCCTTATGTGAGCCTTATGTATCTTAAATTTTGCATAAAATTTTCAAAAGGCACATCTTTGGACCCAACTACATTGGCCTGACAATGATTGAGCATGATCTATTTAGTTTTGTGAGTATCACTTGCACTCTCTTATTAATGACTATTTCTCATGGTGCATCTTTGACTTTATCATATTTGTACTACTTATTGGTTTTCTCTTGAAAAATGATTTTATGGATATATGGAACTCATTGTTTTGATGATGATTTTATTCAAATTTGTTGATAAAACTTATGAAAGCATATGATCCACTTTCTACTATATGATGTCATGATTTATTGATAAAATATTTTCCTTGATGATGTGAGTATTTATACTAGTGATTAGAGAAAAACCCTATCATGTTAGATTTATTTCTTCAATGCATATCTATTTTTGAAATTTTACATTGGTTGATGCATGAAATTTTAGGTAGATGTGTTATTTGAGGAATAAGATCTAAAGGTGAAACTATTCTTTTGAATAAAATGAGTATATGAGTATGATTATTGAATTGATATCAATTGATCAACCTAGTTGATGTTTGGTTTATCTTACTAATTGTTGGGAAGAGGAAATCCAAGATCCATAAAAATAGTAAGAGACTCCCCTACTTGGCACTATGTAAAATTGATAGTGGTACCTAAGACATGGGTTGAAGTCTATGCATGAAAAATAATGAGAGATAAAAAGAATAAGACTCCTATACTTGGCACTGTGAAAAATTGACAGTGGTACCGAAGACAAGAGTTGAAGTCAAAAATAAAAAGTGTGTATCTAAGTGGGTACATTCCATCTTCACAAAAAAAAAATAATAATGTGTGGAAAAAGATATTGGAAACCTAATTCCTGTAAACAAAAGCATGATAGATTTGAATTGAAAACTGGGTGAAATCATGAGATTGAAAATTCTATTTATTATACAAGTTGCAAAGTTTTATTTGATTGAATTGTAGATCTAAAGAGTTAAGTTCTAAGGATGATGTGTTTATTTGAAGTTTTGTGAAACAATTGATGGAATTTTTCATTGATGGGTTGTATTTTAGAAATTTATTGAGCATGAAAAGGTTATTCTTATGATCAATTTTTGATTTTTGCTTGAGGGCAAGCAAAGTTTGAGCCTTATGTATTTGATGACACCGAAATTTATAGTAAATTTTATGCCATTTTATATTTCTTTTCGTGTCATATTTATTAACTTTTGTTTGTTTTTAAGCATTATTTGCTAAATATTACAGAATCTACAAAATTTCTTATTTTTCATGAATTTCAGATAAAAGTGCCATATTTTGATGGATTTTGAAGGATTTGAGCTCATGAATGGATTCAGGACGTCGAAACGAAGCCGCCCACCAATTTTCATGCAAATCGGAGCGAGTTTAAAAAATACACCCCGGGTGTAATGGATATTATGGGTGTAATTTCTGCCCAAAAATATGACAGTGCCATAAAAAACAACACGGGCCATAATTTAGAGCAATTTCCGACCAGAAAGTTCAATTGATTTTTTTACGGCCGTAATTTGCACCTGGTCGCGCGACTCTTACGGGCCCGAAACCTGCGAGGGCCATAACTTTTGATCCAGAGCTCCAAATCAAGATCCGGAAGATGTTCCGGACTCATCGTTAAGAGACGAAGACGTAAAAAGTGGAAGGATGAACGTTATCACGTATCCAGGGAGAAATCGCCAGAGAGGTGGCTAGGGTTTGTTCTCGCGTTGAGAGACGTAGAGGGCACCTCAGGCCTTGATTTTCATGCAGAAGCTTCGCCTGGAGGAGAAGACAACAGCCTAGAAGTTGCAGAGGAAAAGGATTTCTGCTTGGAAGAGGAATCGACGAAATTGGTGGTGACAACACTGTTCATTGAGTTCTGCTTGCAAAATACGGCTGTGAAATATTTCACAGCCGTGCTGTATTTTCTAAAACCTCTTTTCTAGTTGACTTTTGATCTTCTGAATTTATGGATTATTGTATTTTCTTCTCCATGCAAGCTTAATACTGTTTTGGGACATAGGGTTTAATCCCTTTGATTTTTAATGATTAGATAACTCTTCTATTTTCGCCATGATAATCTTTGTTGTGATAATTTTACTCTTGTGATAAATTTTTCTTAGATTCTCTATAATTGCATGTTATTAATTATGTTCTTAGAGTTTTCGCAATGAGACTGAAAGGTGATTTTCTTGAGAGCTTGGAATCCTAGAATTGCATGTTAGGAACCCTTCTTTAGGTAGATCCTATTTGATCTGTTCTAGTAGAATTATTGTCATGATTATAACATGTATCTATAGATCGAGTCTATTTGTCAAACGTGGAGATCTTGCACGAAAGTGAAGATCAGAACGTTAGAGATCCATGAGTAAAACTAGTGTAGAATCCGGATGCACGGAAGTGATCCTTGAGACTCCACTAGATATTATCAACCTAGAATCCGGATGCATGAAAGTGATCCCTATGATCTTTGATTGGTGATTTACTTACCTTCAGCATTGAAAATAGATCTTGCACGAAAGTGAGGATCGATTATCTGCATGATTGTCTGCATGAAAGTGAGACAATACCTTTATCAAGTAAATTAGGTCTTTATCATAACAAGATTTGATTGATGACCCTTTATTTATGTCTAATCGTTAGAATAAAGGAGGACAAAACCCTAGTCCCATGTTTATCTCTCTGATTATCTCTTTAGCATATTCTCTACATAGTTACTTCTGTCAAATTCGGTTTACTTAGCTAGCGAGAAAATGATTATTTGGTAATTAACATTAAGGTCCCTGTGGATTCGATACTTTTCTTTATTACTTCGATAGTTCCATGCACTTGCAGAAACTTAACAACAAGTTTTTGGTGCCGTTACCAAGGATTAGTCCAAGGTACACGCGTGCCAGAGTTGTAGTGTTCCTTTTTGGGCTATCAATTTTATTTATGCAGCATTATTTCTGGCACCCACCTACCGACGATCTCACCTCCATAACTGTAATCTCTAGCAGGCCACTAGAGATTACTCACTCTACTGTCGGCACCATCACCATCATTGCTAGCAGCTTTTTAGCCAGCCTCTGTTCCACCTCTGCTTCTTGCCTGCATCAGCTCTTTCCACTAGGACTTTTTTGGACCATCAATGATATCTCTGATTCTTCTTTGAGAAAATTATTTCTATCATTATTATTTTTAGTGACTATTTTCAGACTGAGCCTTATGTACCTTAAATTGCGTAGGTAAAATTTCAAAAAGGCACATCTTTGGACCAAGCAGCATCTGCCCTAACACTATTTTTGGTCTGAACCTTATGTGTTTTCGGTCAAAGCTTGCTATATACTTTTGTGAGTATTGTTATCACTCTCTTGTATTCATGATTATTTCATATGGTAGCATCTTTGATTTGCTTTAGATGTATCACTCACTGATATTTCTTTGATATGGTTGTATGATGATATGATTGTTCATGATCCATTTTCTACTATCTTGTGGTGTGATCCTATTTTTAAAAGATTTTCATTGATAAATATCTTCCTTGATGATGAATAAACCTGTATTCATGAGTATAAAGAAACCTATCATGTTAGATTTATTTCTTCAATGCATATCTATCTTTTGAAATTTGACATTGGTTGATGAATGAAATTTTGGGTAGATATATTATTTGAGGAATAAGATCTAAAGGTGAAACTACTTCTTTAAATAAAATGAGCATATAAGTATGATTACTGAATTGATATCAATTGATTAACCTAGTAGATATTTAGTCTATTTTGCTATTTGTTGGGAAGGAAGAATCCAAGATCCATAAAAATAGTGAGAGACTCCTCTACTTGGCACTATGTAAAATTGATAGTGGTACCTAAGACATGGGTTGAAGTCTATGCCTAAAGGATAATGAGTTAGAAAAAGAATAAGACTCCTCTACTTGCCACTATGGAAAATTGATAGTGGTACCGAAGAAAAGAGTTGAAGTCAAAATAAAAAGTGTGTATCTAAGTGGGTACATGTCATCTATGCAAAAATAACAAAATACATGGAAAAAAAAATTTATGTGTGGAAAAAGATCTTGGAAACCTAATATCTGTGAATAAAAGCATGATAGATTTGAACTGAAATTGGGTGAAGTCTTGAGATTGAAAATTCTAATTATTATACGAGTTGCAAAGTTTTATTTTATTGAATTGTGGATCTAGAGGGTTGAGTTATAAGGATGATATATTTATTTGAAGTTTTATAAAAAAATTGATGGAATTTTTCAATGATGATTGTATTTTAGAAATTTATTGTGCATAAAAAGATTTTTCTTTTAATCAATTTTTGATTTTTGCTTGAGGACAAGCAAAGTTTCAGCCTTATGTATTTTGATGACACCATAATATATAGTATATTTCGTATCATTTTATATATCTTTTCATGCTAAATTGAAGATCTTTTACTTGTTTTTATGCTAAATTTATCAAATATTGTAAAATCTACTTCTATTTTGGTTTTTGATTATTTTTAGGTAAAAAGACACTATTTTAAGACGTTTTCAAGCAAAACAAGTCTTTATCATAATAAAATTAGTCTGACGACCTTTTATTTATATCTAATCATTGAAATTAAGGTGGGAGAAACCCTAGTCCTAGTTTATCCCTCTGATTATTTTCCTGTGTGTTTATTGATTATTCACTTGCATCATATTCGATTTGCTTAGCTATTAAGAAAATAATTATTTGGTACTTAACAATAAGGTCTCTATGGGATCGATACCTTTCTTTATTACTTCGAGTATCCGTGCACTTGCGGACACTACAAGTTTAGGGACAACAAGTTTTTGGAGCCGTGTCAGGGAGTGACAATAGCCCTGTACGCCAACACTTAGGTTGTGGCCGCGACACCTGGAATAAGTCTACCTACTTGTATTTATAAGTGTGTCCTTTTGGATCACAACATAGGGATGAAAAATTCTCCAACTTTATTGGCACATCTTCCCTGATTCCAACTGGTCGGTGCACTGATCGGTCAACCAACTGAAGAGATATAGAAGTAGGCTTCATCTAACCCATATATAACTTCCTACAAACAGACAATGGAATTAGGCTAACACTAGCTCTTAAATCACAGAGGGCTTTATCACAAGGCATATTTCCAATTTGACATGGAATTGAGAAACTCTCTGTATCTTTAAGTTTGGTCGGAAGCTTATTCTAGATGATGGCACTGCATTCTTCAGTTAGAGCAACTATTCTTTGCTCCTCAATCTTTCACTTGTTGGACAGGATATCCTTTATGAACTTGGCATATGCTGGCATTTGCAAAAGAGCGTCAATAAAGGGAATATTGATATACAGGGTTTTCAATACCTCAAAAAATTTTCCAAACTACTGATCCAATTTAGCCTTAGCTAGCCATTGAGGAAAAGGGATGGGCAGTTTGTATGGCGGAGGTGGGATGTAAACATACTCCTTTGGTGCAATCGAGTTTTGCTGCTTTGGCACTGGATTGACCAGTGAGTCTTCTTCAGGTGGAAGTCCTTCAGGCGAAGCTTGCACTATTTTTTCCTTAGGTACGAGCATTTTGGGGTCTTCTAATTGGATTCCACTCCTCGTCAGGATCGCATTACAATGCGCATGGGGGTCGACTTTTTCTTGAGCTCTTGAGGATGCATCGACTCGTTCAGTAAGTTGAGTAAACCAATCTTCAAGATCCTTGGTATGTGTGGAGAGGGAATCTACTTTCATGGTCAGTTGGTGCATATACTTATGGGTGTCATCTTGTTGCTTAATTTGCATAGCTAGGAGTTTTTCTAGCATCAAATCTAGTTACGATCCATGAGGTGGTTCCATCGGTCGTTGGTTAAGCCTGAAGTTCCCGATAGCGTTGGCTTTTTCAGGAGGGGTGCTCAACATGTGGCACTCGCTAGCGGGATGCCCTGTCACTCCACAGACATCGAAAGTCATAGAGTTTTAATTAGAAAGATTAATAGAATCAAGTTTAGATGAAAATGATTCTACTTTCGCTACTAGGCAATTAATCATGTTCATATCAAACTTCCCAGAATTTCTTTCTGACTGGCTCCTCTCTCCTGACCACTGATAGTGATTGAGGGTCATGTCCTCAATTAACTCCATAGTATCATCATAATTTTTGTTCATCAGTTCTCCACCAGCAGTAGCATCTTCAGAAAGCCTAGTCTGATATAATAAACCACCATAAAATATATGAATAATTACCCATTTCTGCAGACCATGGTGTAGGCACATGCGTAGCAGTTCCTTAAACCTGTCCCATGCTTCATATAGGGACTCTCTTTCTCATTGGACAAAGTTGGTGATTTGATTTTTGTTGGTGTATATCCCTTAGGACCTAGTTTTGGTCCATCTTTGTACTACTTAACTTTGATACTTATATATCAGTATGGCATTGTCGTTATCATTGTTTGTCCACATATGCGATTATGTACTTACATGATAATGTCGCTGGAGACAGATTCGATCTGTGCTCAAATGATTGTCTCCAGTCTCAGTCGATGTACTTGAGTGGATATGGGACAGCTCTAGTACTTGTGAACTGGTATATGGGCTGGTTAGGCACAAGGTGCTAACATAGGCATATGGGTATATCAGTGGTGGATATATTGGATAGACCCACTGTAAGGCAATGACTGAGTGTCATGAGTTATCCTCACAAGTGATAGGAGATGCATTGATCCATTGACTAAAGTTGATCCACAGCTTTTTGGGCCTCACAGGCTTTTACCGCCGTTTCATTCGGGGTTTCAGCACGATTGCATCCCCACTGACTCAATGTCTGTCCAAAGATGACTTTGAGTAGACCATAGCCACTCAACGTGACTTTTTGCGCCTCCCGGACTTGTCCAAAGTCTTTGAGGTTGCTTGCAACGCCTCCAATACTAGGATCGGAGGTACCCTTGGCCAAGAAGGCCACCCTGTCGCCTTCTTTAGCGAGAAGTTGAACGCTGTCTGGCAGCGTTATTCGACCTACGACAAGGAGTTTTATTCCAACGTTCAATCGCTTCGTGAGTGGAGGCACTATATCCTCCACCGTGAGTTCGTCTTGTACAGCGACCATCAAGCCTTGTCTTTCCTTAATGCCCAAAAGAAATTGGGCTACCGCCATGCCAAGTGGGTCGAGTACTTGCAACAGTACTCCTTTGTGATCAATCACAAGGCGGGCAAGGAGAATATCATCGCGGATGCTTTGAGTCGCGTCCGCACCCTTCTGTGTGTGATGCGCACCCGTGTCAACACCTTTGACCACGTCAAGGAGGAGTACACCATGTGCTCCGACTTCGGTGCCATCTACGCTGCCTTGACTGAGTCCTCCGACCCCGAGTCCCCCTACCAATTGTGCGAAGGCTATCTTTTCTTGGGGAACCACTTATGCATTCCCCACTCATCGCTTCGAGATCATCTTTTGCTCGAGCTGCACGCGGGTGGTGTCACCGGCCATTACGGCCGCGACAAAAACCATGAGATGGCGGAGTAACGCTTCTTTTGGCCCTTCCTCCGCCGGGACATTGAGCCTATTGTGCGCCATTGTGGCACATGCCAAATGGCCAAACCTCGCCCCGCGAACACCGGCCCCTACACTCCATTGCCAGTTGCTGACAGTCCTTGGAGTGACCTTAGCATGGACTTTGTCCTAGGGTTACCCCGCACCGCCTCACGCTTCGATTCCATCTACATGGTTGTAGATCGATTCTCAAAGATGGCTCACTTTATCCCCTGTTCAAGGACCGCCGATGCGACCCACGTCGCACACCTTTTCTTCCGGGAGATTGTCTGTCTCCATGGTCTTCCCCACACTATCATGTCCGATCATGACACACGCTTCGTGAGCCACTTCTGGCGCTCACTTTGGGCAATCATGGGCACCACACTGAAATTTTTCACCGCGTACCACCCCCAAACTGATGGACAAACTGAGGTGGTTAATTGTAGTTTGGGTAATTTGCTCCGGTGCCTCATTAGCGACCACCCGAGGTCTTGGGACGCCATCCTCCCTATGGCTAAATTCGCGTATAATAGTGCAGCCAATAGGTCTACGGGTCTTATTCCCTTCCAAGTGGTTTTCGGCCGTTAGCCACACAAACCTATTGACCTGCATGGCCTACCCATGGAGTCCCATCTGTCTGAACATGCATATTTCTTCGCCCAGCATATAGCTAGTTTGCATGACGAAGTCCGGCGTCGTACCTTTTTGGGCAACACTCATAATGCGATGAAGGCCAACGAGCACCGTAGGCCACATCATTTTTCTATTGGTGAGCTGGTGAGGGTGCGCCTCCACCCCGAGCGAGTTTAAAATAGGGCTCGTTTTAAGCTCCGGCCACGTTACATGGGGCCCTACGCGGTGGTGCGGCGAATTGGCTCCAACGCCTATGTGCTGGACCTACCTGAGCACATGGGCATCTATTGTAATCTGCAAGTGCACGGATACTCGAAGTAATAATTAAGATATCGAACCACAGGGACTTCGTTGTTAAGTACCGACTAATTGAGTTTTCACTAGCTAAGCGAATCGAGAATTGTGTAAAAAGCAATCGAACTGTAATTGAAGCAGATCAGGATGAGAGAATCGGGACTAGGGGTTCATTCAACTTGATATTCATAACTAAATAGAATTAAAGAATCATCAATTTATCTCTGTCACAATTAAGATATAATTCACTTAACAAACAAACTAACTCACTCTCGCGCAACTAGTTTGCAAAGAACGATCCTCACCCTCGCACAAGATCAATTCATTGCTAAATATAAGCGAATTTCAGTTAAGGAGATTAAGGATCACTCTCGTGCATCCCTTCTCAATACCAAGATCTCAAGCAAAACTAAGCACTCTCGCGCCTTAGCTTCACAGGTTTTACTCAAGGCTTTCTAACAATCTAACGTCTATCTCTAGCACGTTATCATGTCTGTGACAACAATAAATTCTAGGTCATGTCAATAACAAGTGAAGGAACCCCTAATCATAAGGGGGCAAAACCC
This sequence comes from Costus pulverulentus, assembly GCA_027562315.1. Taxonomy (NCBI): domain Eukaryota; kingdom Viridiplantae; phylum Streptophyta; class Magnoliopsida; order Zingiberales; family Costaceae; genus Costus; species Costus pulverulentus. The sequence continues at coordinate 25,231 of JANTFE010017545.1, forward strand.
TAAGCATGGCGCTAATGTAAAATATGCAAGCGGAAGCAAGGGTTCAAGATCATTTGCATGCCATATGTTC
>JANTFE010017555.1:0-11976 GCA_027562315.1 Costus pulverulentus
CTAGACCATGGCTTGGCTTGGTTCGATTTGGTCTTTGGACCAATTGAAATTGGACCAACTTCAATTGAACCGGTTCACATATGTGAACGCATGGTTCAATTAAGTTTGTGTTTTGGATTAGTTCAAAGCCATGAACGCATGGCTTCATGACCTTCCTTTTATGGAAGTCTTGTAACGCCAAAATGCATATGCTTGCCTCAACGGCTCAAATCTTTGGAGCTCTCTCGTGTGTGGCTAAGAGCTTTTGACGAAGAGGAAGAAGAGAGCTTTCGGCCAAGGGAGACATCATCTCATCTTTCTTTTCCAACGATCAAGGACCCTTTGAAGAGCTTTGCTAGCACAAAGGATTCAAAGGAGCAAGCCATCTTCATTGTTGTGTGCGTCACCTTTGGAGAAGAAGCATTCGACTCTTTGCTTCCAAGGCTCCCTCCACCCATGGCTATGGTGAGATCTTCTCATGATCTTTCAATTAAAACAAAGTTGATCATATAGAACATGCGATCCTATAGAAACCCTAATTCCGCCCATGCTAGTATTTTGATTTGCGCATGCTTAGGGTTTCGCTCCCCTTGAAGGGGACCCAACAGTCCAACTTGGATTTGTCCACCTCAAGGAAATGTGCCAAGCTCACTCCAAGTAGCTTGCGCCATTCCATGTGGCCCATGGGCCCAAATAGCTTATTGAGCCCATTTGGCCTATTAGCCCAACTTGGTCTATTGGGCCCATTTGGCCCAACTGGCACATTGGGCCCATTTGGCCCAAATGGCCCATTACGCCCATTTGGCCTACTAGGCCCAAAAACAAGTTAGCTCCAAATGATTCCTTTCATCTCATCTAACACAGTGGTGCTGATGGATTGTCCCAAACAGATCTGAGTTATCCAATAACTCAATCAATAGGCTATCCGATCAGTATGAGAACCTGAGTTTCAAGTTGTGCGACCCTGTAGGTTCCTTAGATGTTGGCAGTGATGAACCGAGTCATCACAAGCAGTGATTGGCACCTAGCAGTGCATCGCTGCTACCCAAGTCATCGGAATGGATATCAACATCGACATCCCCATCATTGCAACAAGGTACCGATGCATTATAGTCTCTTTGCCGAACTGATATCTGATTGGACAAAGTGTGTCACCACTTTATTTTCACCCAATCACATGGTCATGACTAAATCAGGCTTTCACCTGGGTATGACCATACACTTTCAGTCATGCAACCATAGGGGGGCCCCGTGGATATCAAGCTTCCCGCAGGAAGGGGCAAATCCTATGTCTGTCCATTGATCTTCTCATATGGGTCGTGACATACCCAATGACAACTATTATGACCTCCCTGCTACGGTGAGGCATTAGGTTGTATCAAAGTATATCCCTAATCATATAGAAGAGTCAATGACCTCAAGTCAAGGGATCAATGCATCTCCTGTCACTTGTGAGCTTAACTCATGACACCAAGTTAAAGGCTCACATCAGGTCGGTCCAGTATATCCACCATTGATATACCCATATGCCTGCATTAGCACCCCGTGCGTAATCAGCCCATATACCAGTCTCACATGCACCAGAGCTGTCCCTTATCCACTTAGGTACTCGACCAGGGATACACCGTTTGAGCATAGGTACAATCTGTCTCCAGGGACATTATTATCCATGTACATAATCGCAGATGTAAACATAACATAATAACGACATTGCCAGAATGATATATTAAATATCAATGTCAAGTAGTACAAGATGGACCAACAACGGGTCCAAGGGCATATACACCAACAATCTCCCACTTGCACTTAGACTTAGTTGTTGAGAAATCTCAACCCTATGTCCCTCGTATAACCATCACGCTTCTGCTGCGCCAAAGCCATGGTCAGTGGGTCTACCAGATTAATGTCTATGTCAACTCTGCTTATCCTGACATCACCTCTATCAATGATCTCCTAGATTAGGAGAAATCTACTGAGAATGTGTTTGGATTTTTTATGAGACCATGGTTCCTTTGCCTATGCCATCGCTTTATTGTTGTCACAATATAGCTCAATCAGATCCACAGTAGTTGGAACTACCTGAAGTTCAGTAATGAACTTCTGAATCCAAATGGCTTCTTTGTCTGCCTTAGAAGCAACGACATACTCAGCCTCGGTCGTAGAATCAGTTACAATGGATTGCTTAGAGCTCTCTCAGCTCATAGCACCTCCACTCAATCTGAACACATAGCCTATCTAATATCTAAAGTCATCAGGGTCAGACTGGAACGATGCCTCAGTGTAGCCCTCAACACTGAGCTCTTCCTGTCCCCCATAGACTAAGAACCATTCTTTACTTCTTTTCAAAAACATAGAATGTTCTTTACAGCCACCCAGTGCTGTAGACCTGGATTCGATTGGTATCGGCTGGTTATGCTCACAGCATAAGCCACGTCTGGTCTAGTACACAACATTGCGTACATGATCGAACCTACTGCCGAAGCATAGGGCACTCGACTCATGTCGTCCCTCTCAGCCTGTGTGACGGGACACTGGCTCTTGGAGAGAATAAGGCCATGTCTCAATGGAAGGTATCCTTTCTTAGATTGCTCTAAGCTGAACCTCTCCAGGACCTTATCAATGTAAGTACTCTGACTAAGGGCCAGGAGCTTCTTGGATCTATCCTAGTAGATCCTCACGCCCAGGATATAGGCGGCCTCCCCGAAGTCTTTCATCTCAAGACACTTCCCCAACCATGTCTTCACAGCTTGAAGACTAGGGATGTCGTTTCCGATGAGCAGTATGTCATCGACACACAGGACCAGAAATGTCACTAAGCTCCCACTGAATTTTTCTTTATACACAAGCATCATCTTCGCTCTTGACAAAGCCGTAATCTCTTACTGCCTCATCAAATCGAAGATTCCAACTTCGAGAGGCTTGCTTTAATCCATAAATTGATCTTTTTAGCCTGCATACCTTATTGGCCTCTGCAGGATGGATGAAACCATCAGGTTGTGTCATAAACACATCCTCTATCAGCTTCCCGTTAAGGAATATTGTCTTTACATCCATCTGCCATATCTCATAATCGTGATATGCAGCTATAGCAAGCAGGATTCGAATGGATTTGAACATGGCAACTGGTGAGAAGGTTTCATCATAGTCCACCCCATGGACTTGTCTGAATCCTTTAGCCACAAGTCTACCTTTATAGGTAACTATGTTGCCATCCATGTCAGTCTTCCTCTTGAAGACCCATTTGCACCCTATAGGTTTTACCCCATCAGGTAGCTCAACCAAATCCCAGACTTGGTTAGCCAACATGGAATCCATCTCTGATCTCATGGCCTCAAGCTATTTCTCGGAGTCCGGTCCAGCGACCGCCTCATCATAGGTCCTAGGTTCATCCTCAATGATGAAGATCCCATCGTGTTGGGTCGGCAGCGACCCGTACCTCTCAGGTGCACAACGAATCCTTCCAGACCTACGCAGGGCCTGTGTCTAAGCCTCTGGTTGCCAAGCAACCGGTGCAAGTGGCTCAGGTTCCACCTCAGTGTCTTGTGGTTGCACTTGGACCTCGTCTAAGTCAAACTTACTCCCACTAACTTCTTTCATGAGAAATTCTTTCTCTAGAAAGACAGCACCTCGAGCAACAAAAACTTTGTTCTCGTTGGGAACATAGAAGTGATATCCTTTAGTTTCCTTAGGATATCCCACAAACACGCATTTATCAGATCTGGGTTCTAGCTTGCTAGAATCTTGACGTTTGACATAAGCCTCACATCCCCAGACTCTGATAAAAGAGAGATTTGGGCATCTCCTACTCCATACCTCGTACGGAATCTTGGAGACACTCTTAGATGGAACATTATTCAGTATGAGAGAAGCTGTCTCAAGTGGATAGCCCCAAAACGACGGAGGTAGAGTTGCATGACTCATCATAGATCGAACCATGTCCAACAAAGTTTAATTCCTCCTTTCAGACACACCATTCCATTGAGGTGTTTCAGGAGGAGTGAGTTGGGATAGAATCCCACACTCTCTAAGATAGTCAAAGAACTCACCGCTCAGGTACTCTCCACCACGATCTGATCGAAGAGCCTTAGTAGATCTACCAAGCTGGTTCTCTACTTCATGTCTGAACTCCTTAAATTTCTCAAAGGATTCGGACTTATGTCTCATCAAATAGACATAACCGTATCTACTGAAGTCATCAGTAAATGTGATGAAGTAGTTGTACCCTCCTCTGGCTTGTTTACTGAATGGCCCACACACATCACTATGTATGAGATCCAACAAACCTCCTGCCCTCTCACCAATCTTGGTGAAGGGTATTTTTGTCATTTTCCCTAATAAACAAAGCTCGCAAGTTTCAAACTCCTCCAAGGAGGTTGAATCTAACAATCCATTTGCATGGAGTTGTTGAATGTGATTCTTGTTTATATGGGCTAATCGACAATGCCAAAGGTACGCACCAACTGAACCACTCAGTTTGATCCTTTTTTGATTTATGTTACATACAGAGTTATCCATGTCCAAGACATATAATCCATTGCACAAGGTACCCTTCCCATAAAACACATTTGCAAATGAAAAAGAACAATAGTCCTCTTTTATTTCAAATTTAAATCCTTTCCTTGCCAAGCAAGGAATAGATACAATGTTTTTGGTAAGAGAAGGTACATAATAGCAATTAATTAACTCTAGTTGAAGTCCAGAAGGTAGGGAGAGCATCAAAAGTCCTACGGCAACAATAGCAACCTATGCTCCGTTTCCAACACGTAGGTCAATCTCTCCAGGCCGCACCGCTCTACTTTTCTTAAGCCCCTGCATATTTGTACAAATATGAGCTCCGCATGCGGTATCCAATACCCATTACATAGAAGTTGAAAAGTTGACTTCGGTAACATAAATACCTGAGCTAGAAGATGAAGCCCTGATTCTCTTCTCCTCGTTCTGAAGTCGCACCATGTCCTTCAACATGTGAGGTGGCCCTCCACATGAATAACACCTCTTATTCCTAATCCTTTCCATCTTTAGTTTCAGTTCCTTGGTTAAACCTTTTGGTTCACCACACTGAATGACTACTTTGGGAGGGTTGAGCTCAACCAATTCATTGAAGAGCTGCCTTAGATTATAAATAATCTCAAAAGCACTCTTAGATTCATATTGCCCTCTAAATTCAGGCGACATGTTGGTTAGTATCAAATTAGCAACCTCCAAAGTATCAGCCTGATGCTTATCAAAAGCATCCTTCTCAGCCGCTGAGGCTGAGCATAGAAGTGGCTCTGGAATAGGCTGCTCAAGGACATAGAGCTTCCTCTCAAGCTTAAGGACAATCCTCAAGTTCCGATACCAGTCCATCAAGTTGGATCCAACCAACTTGTCCTTTTCCAGGATAGATCGCAGTGACCATCTGCTACTGTTCATAGCCATTGATCTACAGCAACCAAGAAAGGAGATTAGTACTACTTCAAATCATTTAATCTGGACTTGCATTAAATGATCGTGGCTTCAACTATTTTAATCGTATTGATAACCCACAAAGTCAATCCGGAAATCTGAGATTTCCTAGTGAGATGGGATCCTTATTCCACATGAGGCCTTGTGTCCCATGAGGGTGGGATGAGATGCACAAAGTGACCCATGCTTCTTAAGGTGGGCACGCCGGCCGATTGCACCCAGGCAATTCCCCTTCTCAAGACAATTTAGGCATTTTGTTCCTAGCTAGGGCTAGAACAACACAAAACCCTAACCTCTCGAGGCCGCCTCTAGAGTTCCATCATGTGGCCACCACATATGAAAAACTAGTCAAGTCTATCCTGACCGTTATGCCCAGGGCCAACGAGTTTCCTTGCGAAGGCACGCCCAGACTTTTAAATGGACTGGGGAAACCATTGCCACCACACGCCTTCTAAAGATAAGTGGGTGTGTCCCACGAGGGTGGGAAACAATGCACAACACCACTGATCGATAGCTTGAGGAGGGCTACGCGTCAGAAGGCTACAGACTTGATATTATTGTGAGGGTTTTTAAGGTCTCATCATCTCAGTTTTATCTTTTGTCTAACATTATAGGCATGCAATCCTATAGTGATAACAAACCGATAAAACACATCCAGGCATGCTTTAGTAGATATCAAAAGCAGTAAACAAGCGATGTGGTCATAGCCTAATTAACACATTGAACCATCACATGCCAAAGGATGTTCAATGCTTGACCTAAGTGACAAGCCCCGACAAGACCTAACCTCGCCGCCACCAAGATTTATCTTCAAGTGCGTCTTCAAGGTCCTCCACATCAAGGCATAGCACGCAAACTCAAGGGTTTGGCCAATACCTTGATGGCTCCTCCATGCATGAAGCGCCATAATGCTTGTGCCAAGAGGGATAGCACACGAACCCTAGGTTCGGCCAAGCCCTTACTTGCGACACCAAGCAAGATGCGCCATCATGGTTGATGCGCCAAGATGTAAGCTCCATGAGGGATGCGCCCCTAATCTTCTTTGTGCGTTTACAAAACAAAAAGAAAAAGTGGCACGCAGGCCTCACATAAATACATCACAGGCATACAAGGGGCTTGACTATGACCACAAGACGATGCACAATCATCTCATGCTTTTCTATATGCTCATGAAAACATAAAACTTTAGTTTTAGTTTCTTAGAAAACATGTCTTTCAACCTCAACTTCCATTCACAAATATCAGATTTTTGTCTCTCAGGAGTCTACAAGTGACGCATGCATGCTCCAAGCACGCTTAACGCCTACCTTTGCAATCCTTAACTTGCCAAGAAGTCCCACATAGTAGGTCTATCTGACATGCGTGGGGAGAAATTAATCCACTCACATATGGGTCTATCCCACCATGTGAAGAAAGCAAAAAATCAAAGAGATCGAATAGATGTCAGGAACGAAAAACTTACAATTTTTCTTACTTAGAAAAATCCATGCGCATGTGCAAATTTTTGAAAAATTTCAAATGGCATGTGAGCATACAATAAAAGCATAAAACACCGTCCGAGTTCGCAAGATGCCTCTGATACCACTGTTGGGAAACCCCAAGGATTTTAAAATTTTTACAGACAAGCACAGCGGAAGCAATCCCCAAAATAGGCTAGTCCCAAAAACCCAAAAGATCGAGTCTTGCGAGGAGATCGACACGGTGAGTAGGAGATGATACCTTGATGCAAATTAAGTGATGAGATGCAGGCGCCCAAATGTGCGCCATCTACAGTCTCGCACACAGCCGAACCTCGAATCCTCTTCTTCCACGCCCAGTGCAAGCCTCGGGAAGAAGATCCACGCCTTTGGGAGATTTCCTCAATCACTTGCGCCAACTCCAGAGGAGATGCCAAGGAGAGGAGGTGGAGCTTCGTCGGAGTCCAACTCTTGAGGCACTCCACCAAGATCCGAACCGGAATCAACCGAAGCCAAAGTCCAACTTGAGAGAGGAGGGCGCCAAGGAACTTCCAAAGTTCCGAACTCACTAAAGGGAAGAGGAGAGGCAATGGGCGAACATCCCTCTCCCTCTTTCTAGGAGTGGCGACAAGGGGGACAAGGGGGCAAGTGTTCAAGAGTTGCGACAAGGGGGGAGGAAGGGGGTTCATATACCCATGAATAGGTGCATCTCTTCACTAGTGAAGAGGCACACCTTTTTATGAAGAGACACACCTCTTCAAGAGGTAAAACCCATTTCGCCCACTCCAAGTGCCATGCGCCCAAGTACATTCACCCATTCTAAGCGAGAAGCTCCAAGCTTCTCACCTTAAGAAGATGTCCAACTTGGATTTGTCCATCTCAAGGAAATGCGCCAAGCTCACTCCAAGTAGCTTGCGCTATTCCATTTGGCCCATTGGCCCAAATGGCTTATTGAGCCCATTTGGTCTATTAGCCTAACTTGGTCTATTGGGCCCATTTGGCCCAAATGGCCCATCGGGCCCATTGGCCTACTAGGCCCAAAAATAAGTTAGCTCCAAATGATTCCATTCATCTCATCTAGCACAGTGGTGCTGATGGATTCTCCTAAACAGATCTGAGTTATCCAATAACTCAATCAATAGGCTACCCGATCAATACGAGAACCCGAGTTTCAAGTTGTGCAACCCTGTTGGTTCCTCAGACGTTGGCAGTGATGAACCGAGTCATCACAAGAAGTGATTGGCACCTAGCAGTGCATCGCTGCTACCCAAGTCATTGGAATGGATATCAATATCGACATCCCCATCATCTCAACAAGGTATCGATGCATTAAAGTCTCTTTGCCGAACTGATATCCGATTGGACAAAGTGTGTCACCACTTTATTTTCACCCAATCACATGGTCATGACTAAATCAGGCTTTCACCTGGGTATGGCCATGCACTTTCAGTCATGCAACCATAGGGGGGCCCCGTGGATATCAAGCTTCCCGCAGGAAGGGGCAAATCCTATGTCTGTCCATTGATCTTCTCATATGGGTCGTGACATACCCAATGAGTTATGACCTCCCTGCTACGGCGAGGCGTTAGGTTGTATCAAAGTATATCCCTAACCATATAGAAGAGTCAATGACCTCAAGTCAAGGGATCCATGCATCTCTTGTCACTTGTGAGCTTAACTCATGACACCATGTTAAAGGCTCACATCGGGTCGGTCCTGTATATCCACCATTGATATACCCATATGCCTGCGTTAGCAACCCGTGTGTAACCAGCCCATATACTAGTCTCACATGTACCAGAGCTGTCCCTTATCCACTCAGGTACTCGACCAGGGACACACTGTTTGAGCACAGATACAATATGTCTCCAGGGACATTATTATCCATGTACATAATCGCAGATGTAAACATAGCATAATAACGATATTGCTAGAATGATATATTAAATATCAATGTCAAGTAGTACAAGATGGACCAACAACGGGTCCAAGGGCATATACACCAACATCGAGGGTGTGCTTGGAGCCTCTAATGTCTGCATCTGAGTTTCAAGCTCTGAGTCATCATAAATGATCCGCTCAAAAGTATCCAGGTAGACTCCGAATACCATCCTATACATATATCATGGAACGGGACTAATGTATCTACTCTTCATCACAGCCCCGTAGATCTAGTCCTCAGGTCTCCTCGGTGCCATAATATCAATCAGATAAATCGGAAATAGGCAGGTTTAACTCAAGATCGCGAATGCTACAGTAGCAATTATCTAGCTCTAACTGAAGTCCAGAAGGCAGGGAGAGAGTCAAAATTCCTACAGCAACAACAGCAACCTGTGCCCCGTTTCCAACTCGTAGGTCAACCTGTGCTCCGTTTCCAACAACATCAACCGCAGCAATTTTGCCAACTTCTCCCCATTATGCCCATAGGCACCTATGGGAGAAGTTTTATCCCCATTATACCATTTTAGCCTATTGCCTCTTCATGACAACTTGTTATTGGGCCTCATTAGATAATGAGCTAGCCCAAACTTCATTACATGGGTTGATTAAGCACTTGGATCCAATCCAATGCAACCCTAATCCAAATGTGACCAACCATGGTCAATTTCGAGTCAACTTGCCATAAATGGAGTATCACTCCAATAACATTCTTCCATCTCATCAGGCCCATTGACACTGATGAAATCTCCCAAATCGATCTGAGCTATCCAATAACTCGATCATAGGGCTTCCTGATCAATATGAGAACTCAAGTATCAAGGTATGTGACCTTGTAGGTTCCTCTTACGCTGGCAGTGCTGACCAAAGGTCACCACAAGCAGTGAGTGGCACCTAACAGTACATCGCTGCTACCCAGGTGATTGGAATGGATATCAACATCGACATCCCCATCATCGCGACTAGGTACAGATGCATTACAGTCTCTTTGCCGAACTGATATCCGATTGGACAAGTGTGTCACCACTTGTTTTCACCCAATCACATGGCTATAACTAAATCAGGTTCTCACCTGGGTATAGTCATACACTTTTAGTCATCGAACCATAGAGGAGCTCCATGGATATCAAGCTTCCCTTAGGAAGGGGCAAATTCTTTGTCTGTACATTGACCTTCTCATACGGGTCGTGTCATGCTCAATGATAACCGTTATGGCTTACCAACTACGGTGAGGTGTTAGGTTGTATTAAAGCATATCCCTGACTATATAGAATGGCCAACGACCTCAAGTCAAGGGATCAATGCATCTCCTATCACTTGTGAGGATAACTCATGACACTAAGTCATTACCTCCTAGCGAGTCCATCTAGTATATCCACCACTGATATACCCATATGTTTGCGTTAGCACCCTTTGCCTAACCAGCCTATATACCAGTCTCACAAGTACCAGAGTTGTCCCATATCCACTCAGGTACATCGACTGGGGACAATCATTTGAGCACAGATCCAATCTATCTCCAGGGACATAATCATGTAAGTACATAATCGCAGATGTAGACAAACAATGATAACGACAATGCCAGAATGATATATAAGTATCAAAGTTAAGTAGTACAAAGATGGACCAAAACTAGGTCCTAGGGCATATGCACCAACAACGTTAACAGGAGCTGGGAGGCATTGATATTTGCATGATCTGATGTGCTTTAAGATTCGTTTCTTGAATCGTAGGGGGCTGTGCTCAGGTATCTTGAGCAGTCCCCTTCCTTAGGAAATTTTTTCCACTAACGCCCCCTCCCCCTTCATGCGCCGCATGAGTTAGGTCTTAAAACCTTACATGGGAAAGTTCCTTGTCGTCTGCTTTGACGACGTCCTTATCTATAGCTGGACCCAGGCCGACCACCTAAAACATCTGCGCCTAACTTTTGACCTCCTGCATAAGGAATGTCTATTCCTTAATGCGAAGAAGTGTACCTTCCTCGAGTCCCAGGTGCAATTCTTGGGCTTCATTGTCTCAGATCAAGGACTTATGGTCGACCCTGCGAAAATTGAGGCCATCCGACTGTGGCCCGAACCCGAGTCCGTGATCGAGGTGCATAGCTTCCTTGGACTCGCGGCCTTCTATCGCCGCTTCATCAAGGGGTTTAGCACCATCGCTTCCCCTATGACTGCCTACACGAAACACGAGGCCTTCTCTTGGACACCCACGGCTAGACGTACCTTCCTAGCCAGTAAGGACATCATGACCCCTGCACCCGTCCTTCTCCGCCCTTACTTTTTGAAGGTCTTCGAGGTTGCCTGCAATGCCTCCGGCACCCGCATTGGTCGTACCCTTAGTCAGGAGGGCCATCTAGTCGCCTTATTCAGCGAGAAGCTGTACGAGGTGCGCTAATGATATTGCATCTATGACAAGGAGTTTTGTGCCATCGTTCAATCCCTCCGATAGTGGTGTCACTATCTCCTTCATAAGAAGTTCGTTCTGTTGAATGATCACCAAGCCCTTTCCTTCCTCATTGCACTGAAGAAACTCGCCCCTCGTCACGCGAAGTGTGTTGAATTTCTTCAATAGTATACCTTTGTGACCTCCCACAAAGCGGGGAAGGACAACATGGTGGCCGATGCCCTTAGTCATGTCTGTTTGTTGTTGTGTGTCTTGTCCTGCCCCGTTGCTGCCTTAGCCCACATCCGCGATAAGTATTCGGACTGTTCTGACTTCGGACCTGTGTATTGTTGACTCCTTGCTGCCGACCCACCGGACTTGCCGTATCGCCTCCATGAGGGGTACATCGTGTATAGTAACCAGTTGTGTGTTGCCCGATCCTCCCTACGTGAGCATCTTGATGGAGGGCCTAACACAGCTCCTAGAAGATCCACTAGGGCTCGGAGGAAGCCCATCAGGTATGGCTTCACTTAGAGTCCACTTTCCTTTTTAGTACTTTCCATATTTGCATTGCATGGCATGATAGGTTAGTTCCACCCAAAAGTCTACCATGTAGTTTATTTTTATGAATGTTGTTGGTAGGTTGTGCATTGTAATATCATGGTGAAAAGGGCCCCTAAACAAGGGGGTGAAACCCTAAGCATGCGCAAACTTAAGACTTTGCATGGGCGGAATTAGGGTTTGCAAAGGATCGCATATGATATGTCTATATAAT
>JANTFE010017558.1:8248-20122 GCA_027562315.1 Costus pulverulentus
TTTATCATAAATTAACAATCAATACTCAGGAATAATAACTCAGTCAATAATTTTATTTAAATCAAAATTAATGCTTACCAGGACTTAAGATCCTTGGATCTTACAGCAGACACAAAGGTGTAGAAGAAGCATCCTTCCCTTCAAGACATGAAATATCAATAAGATACATAAAGTGAAAGACAAAAGATAAAAGGGAAAAGTGATACTCACAAGACTCTACCAATCTTCACCGCCATTAGATCCTATCTCTTCGGTGCTCTGTGCTGCGGTGTCCATAGGATCAGTAGGTGGTGCTCTCTGATGCCCTCCATACTCTCCACTCCTCCTGGATCCTGAAAATCGAAGCGTTCATACAAGAAATTTCTCATCTCCTCCATGTAGGTACTCAAATTTTTAATGTCTTTATGCATGTGATGCATAAAATCAGTCATCTGGTTCACGGAACCTCTCATTTCACTCATTGTGTTCATCACGTTTCAGCACAGATCTCCCTAGAAATTGGTTCAAATTTCTTGAAACAAGAGAGAATCGAAAGCTTATCCTCACGCGAGCAGATAGAAACAAAAAACCCCAAAATTGGTTCATAAATGAGAGCACACGAGTGAAAGGGGCTAAAGTTAGGTTAAAACTCGCGAAAACAGTGAAATCGGACGAAAGGTTACCAAATCAGCGGTGATAACCGAACGGGAAGGGTCGCCTGAGTCTTCAGAAGGTCGGGGAAGGTCGGAACTCCCAGATTGGTGCACGAGCAAGTGAGAAGACACGAAAACGGCAGCGGAAGAAATGGTGTTACGGCACCTTTATCGCATTTGCCAGATACAATTACGGTCGTAAAGAATGTTATGGCGGTGCTGTAAAATCGATCATTTTTTTTATTTAAAAAATTCAAAATTAAAAAAAAAATTTCAAAAATCAAAAATTTAAAATTCAAACATTACGGCACAGAAAACAAGTTTACGGTACTGCCATAAAATGAAAAACTCTCGGGAAGATTTTGTCACAAAATATGGTACCGTAAAGATATTTACGACGGTACCGTAACGGGTTAAAACTCTCTGGTTAAAAATAACCGGGATTACGGTACCGTAAAGAATGTTACGGTAGTGCCGTAATTTTGCGCCAATTCTTGCTTCCTACAAAAAAAAATTGCAAAAATTAGTATTAAGCTAAAATTAAGTTAAAGAAAATAAAAAAGAGGTTAGAAAGCTTTGTTGGTATAAATGCCCTGCAGACTAATGTATAGACATGGTTAGACATTGTTTGAATGTACTTTGATAGAACTATTATTCTTTATAGAGGCATAGTCGTTATTATGCAGACTTCTCTACCTGCGTTGATGTATTGAGTTGCATATATAATGTCCCAGGAGTCTGGATTGGATCCATTCTCATAAGCTATCCCCAGACGAGGTACCATAGCAGACATGGGACAGCTTTGGTACATGTTAGACTGGTGTATGGGCTGGTTAGGTGCGGGGCACAGTAATGCAGACATACAGGTGCATTGGATGCACTGGAGTGATCCACCGTGAGGATTGACTTGTCTAGTCAACAAGTCAATCTCACATGCAAGAGGTTTGCATTGATCCTTAGACTTGAGGTATTCATGTCTAGATTTGATGATGGATATGCTTTGATGCAGTTTTACATCTCTCCGTAATTGGGGGACCAAAAGGACTGTCATTGGGCATGTCATAAGTCACATAGAGACATGGATGACCAATAGTAGGATTTGCCCCTTCCTTCAGAGGAAGCATGATATCCAATTTGGGGCGCCCCACCTTATTGGTGCATGATAGGAATGTGTGGCGACACTAGTTGAGTCATGACCAATGCATCGGATTGATAAACTTGAGACTAATCCAATGGCAGGATATCAGTTTAGGCAAAGGGATCTATAATGCAATGGGAATCCTCGTTGCTTGTTAGGAGTTGTTGCCATCATGACTTAAGTCCTATGACATAGGTAGTAGTGATGTGTTGCTAGATACCCCTCACTACTTATGATGTTTACATCGTTGCCAACGTCATTAGGATCCTACGGGGTCACACGTAATAGACTCTTGACGTTGCTTTAATTAGAAGCCATAGGATCAAGTTATTGGATAACTTGGATCCATTTGGAAGATTTCATCAGCACCAATGGGCCTGATGAGTTGGAAGAAAGTTATTGGAGCCAAACTTCAATTTTGGCAGGTTGACCCGAAATTGACCTAGATTGGTCACATTTGGATTAGGGTTGCATTGGATTGGATCCAATGGCTTAATCAACCCATGCCATGAAGTTTGGGCAAGCTCATTATCCAATGAGACCCAATAATAAGTTGTCATGAAGAGGGAATTGGCTTAAAAGGGTATAATGGAGAGAAACCCAACCCCATTGGCGCCTAGGGGCATAATGGGGTGTGGGTGGCATAAATTGCTTCCTTTAGAACGAAGTGGTGCCTCCCCCTGCATCGTTTGATGGTATCTTGCCTCTATGGCAAGTGTTGGGGCTGATATGGCTTGATGGCTCTTTTGGAAAGAGCTTGGGCGCATATGGATAGTAGGGTAAGGTTTATGGTAAAATCTTGGAGACTTACCTTACCTCCAAACCCTAATTCCCCTCAAACCCTTGCTTAGCCGAATGACTCTTGCATGTTGCGCCTAGCCCTTCTCCTTGGATGGAAAGAATGCCTCTAAGGCATGTCTTCAGCTGATATGACTATTGGGCAAATAAGGATAGGTTGAATGAGGTTTATGGCAAAGTCTTGGAGACTTTCCTTACCAAAAACTCCTCTCATCCTAGCCGCCCACTTGGCATGATCTTGGCTCTCCCTAAACTGCCTCTTGGCTTATAAAAGGGGCCCTAGCTGACCCCTCTCAATGGCTCGAATGCTTGGAGATGTGAACATACATCGAGGGGCGAGAGCAAGGGCAAAGGGCGACAACATCAAGGTGGCGCAACCCTTCTTCCTACTAGTGGCCGCAAGTCTTCTCCTTCCTCTCCTCTTGGCGTGACTTGGAGAAGGACTTGGTGGCGCCACTTCCTCTTACTCTTCCTAAGGGCCGAAACTCTTCTTCTCCCTCTTCTCTTGGAGTGAAGAGGATAAGGAGTTGGCGGCATCTTCCTTGCACTTGGCGCATGATCCTTGGAGGTGGCACAAGAGAAGTGAAGGAACCCTAAGGCTTGATTCTCTTCCCGAGGCTAGCACCAAGCGTGGAAGGGAGCAACGTTAAGGAGTCAACGCGTGGATACTTGTAGAGGGCGAGCACTTGATCGTCTTCAACATAGCTTCGACAACTAGACAAGCAAAAGAGGTACATCTCTAGCACATCCTTGTGTCTTCTCTCTCGCATGGATCCTTGGGACCGGAATATGTTTCGAGTGTAATGATTCTTCCGCTGTGTCCTGGGACTGCAAATTTTAAATTACACCTAGTATTCCCTAACAGTGGTAATAGAGGTACTTGTGAGAAACACAAGGTGTACGTTTGCTTGTGTGAAAAATTTTTGAAAAATTTTTCTTCTATCCATGCGCGTTTCACTTAGAAAGCATTTTTCATCCAATCTTCTCTTCTCAATTTTATGGCCGAAATTTGATTGTGTTCATGATTGATTTAAGATCAAAGGCGCATGTAGGTTTTGTCAAGTAGGACGGGCATTGTGTGTTCGGACTGGCTGGGTTTCTTGATCTGACAAAACTGCCAGCAGATAGGGTCTATGAAATCATCATGGAACTTGATCTAAATTTTAGCATAAATTTGGTTAATAGAGTGCTTTGGATGATGATGGCGCATAAGGGGCTAAAATTTGATTTCTCCCGATTTTTTCAAATTTTACATGCGCCACTTGATTGGGTTGATGTGGTCATAGCGAGTGCCCTCCTATGTTGTGATGTGGAAGCATGTTTCCACTTGTGATGAATGCTTGTAAAATCTCTTTCCACCTGCGTGTGGTTCTCTCCCTATCTTGTTGTAAAGATTTTTTCATCTTGTTTTAGAATAGATGTAGAATTAGAAAATAGGTTAAGGCTTCATCTTAACAACAAGGAGTCTTCATAAACTGAAATCAGTAGTGGCGCCAGCTTTGGAAGCGTGGTGATGGACTTGCGGCTGAAGGAAGGACACTTGCTTTCGGCTTCTATCATGGGCTGATTTGCTTCTGGGACTCGCAACCCTTGGATGCACGATAACATGTCACATGGCTCGTGACAAGTTATGTGTATGAAAAGGGCTATGACCATATCGACCAAACTAGTATGCCTGTGATGGTTTATTATTCTGTCCATAGCATGCCTGTGATGTTTTTCCTTTTGCTGCCATAACCATAGGAAAACTGCATGCTAGAAAAGAATAAAACAAACATGCAAAAACTCTCAATACAATATAAAGTCGATAGCCTTCTAACGCGTAGCCCTCATCAAACTATCGATCGGTGGTGTTGTTAACTATTTCCCACCCGCGTGGGACACACCCACTTATCTTTAGGAGGTGTGTGGTGACAATGATTTCCCCAGTCCAGTTTTAACCTGGGCGTGCCTTCGCAAGGAAATTTTGTTGGCCTTGGGCATAACGGTTAGGACCAGACTTGACTAGTTTTTCATATGTCATTGACATGATGAATTACTGGAGGCAGCTGTTGAGAGGATATGGTTTTGTGTTGTATCCAGCCCTCGCTGAACACAGGGCGCCTAGTCTTTCTTAACTAAGAGGAATTGTGCATGGCACAATTGGCTGACATGCCTATCTAAGGAAGCATGAGACTCTCTGTGCATCCTAACTCACCCTCATGAGTCGCGGAGACCTCATCTGAAATTAGGATCCTACTCACTTATTTCCATGTTGAGTTTGAGAGTTCTCAACTTGTTTAGCAAGTAGTGGGAGAATAGCATTTAAATTTAAAGTCCTTGTTAAATGTTTTATCATAGTACTTATTTTACTTATTTGCTTATTGTAGATGGCATCTCCTGATTTAAGATTTAAACTTTATAAAAATAAATTGGATGGGACAAATTGGACAAATTGGTTCAAGATTTTGTCCAAGATACTGGAACAAGAGAATAAGGTGCATCTTCTTGAAGGACCTCCATCCAAGCCCAGTGTGTATTTCACTACTGAGTGGGAGTGGAATGTCTATCTTGAACATTGTGAAGATAACGAACAGTACACTGCTCTTGTCTTAGAGTGCATGACCCCGGAGGTCAAAGTTGAGTGTGATGAGATGGGGATTTATGATCTTATCATACATCTCAAAGGTCTCTTCACACCATGCTCTATAGACAAAGATCAAGAGAGTTCTGTTGGATCTTCATAGTGTATGCCTAAATTTGAGAATGACCAAGGTTCTGTATCTTCGAAGCTAATACTTCGGAAGACTGGGAATGCATGGGTATTTCGAAGAGGATTAATGGCCAAGAAGAGCATGGCAAAGAAGAAGGGATGTAATCCATCCGCTTCAGGTATTGTGTTACCGAGGTATTTTTGTCTACTTCTTATTCATGGGTACTGGGTACCGCATGTGAGGCTCACATATGTTTTACATGTGCAGGAGCTCAGAAGAAGTAGGACGATTAGGCTTGGTGGGATCAACTCTCAGGTCCGGGATGGAGCATTGGATGCTGCTGTTGATATCATCTCACTGCCTTGAAGACTTTATCTAGAACTTTGCTATTATGTATCAGCTTATGTATTAGAACATCATTCCTTTTGGAAAGGATTTTAGTTTGAAATAATAAATTATATTTTCTTTAAATATGAGATGTTCTATTGAAGTGATACAGTTGATAATAGTTTGTGGTTATATATGTAACACAAGATCAGATCCAATGATTCAATAAACACCCTCTTATAGAATTGTCTCTTGAACCATAGAATAATGGTCACATCCAAATGTCCCTGGACTATTGGGATCATTATCCTTTCAGGATTATGATACATGTGAGCCTAGTTCAAAGGAATAATGTGACAGATGCTACCTTCACCATAAAAGGGTGGAAGGGCTAGTGGCTTGTTGGATCTATTACATAGCAATGTGTGTGGACCCATGTAAACAAGCACTAAGAGGTGTTGTATACTTCAATAGGTGTGGATATGCTTTATCCAACCCAAGTACTTTGGAGAAATCCAAGATGTTCAAAATGAAGTACAAAATCAAATTGGAGGATCTATTAAAGCACTTTGATTGGATCAAGGTGATTAGAGGAAAATTTGATGACTATCCTAAGGAGGGTGGGGATTATCTCACAGCTTACTTGGAAAACCACTGTGTGGTGAATTTCAAAGAAAGGAAGAAGAACACATTGGATGTGGTTCCATCTTTGAATAGTCATGCAAATTTACTACTTTGATGCCATGTAAACAGATGTACTGTCACTCCATTGGAAAGTGTGTCTGAGATAGCTTTTGAGTTGGAAACTATAAATATCCCATTTCTTCAAAGGATTTAGGAATGTAATGTGCAGTGATTCAAAAGTATGTGTTTGTGGAGCACTGTAGAGTGCTTATTCTATCCCGAAGAGAACAAACTATTTGTTGCTCAAACTGCTGTCTCTCTTGAGAAGATATTTCTTTTGAAAGAAGCTAGTGGGAGTAGATTTGATTTGGACAAGGTCCATATTCAACCATAATACAATTAGACACAAATGGAGAATAGAATCTCACATACAGGTTGAAAGTCAACCTGTAGTTCAAGTAACATAGGAACCATATAAGTCTGGATGGATTCGAAATGCTGGGCATGACGAATTTTTCATCTGGGATAAACCTAAGACTTATGATGAAATGGAAGCGGTCGGTGGACCAGATTCCAACAAATGGCTAAAAGTCATGAGAACCATAATGGACTCCATGTCTGCTAATCAAGTCTGGGACTTGGATGAGCTGCCAAAGGGGTAATTCCCACAGGCTGTAAATAAATCTTCTAGGAAGATAGACATGGAAGGTAACATTGTTACCTTGAAAGGCAAGCTAGTGAACAGAAATTTCAGGCAAATCCACTAGGTGGATAATGATGAAATTTTTCACCAGAAGCTATGTTTGAGTCCATTAGGTATATGCTTGTTGCATTTTCTGTTATGGCATGTTATGAAAAACTACTTTTCTTGTTGGATGTTTGGAAGAGGATATCCATATGGAAATAGCCAGTGTTTTCATATAGTGGCCATAAAGATATGCATGGTTTTATGCAAGCATGTTAAAAGAGCCTATGTTTACAAGAAGATCAGTGGGAGCACCATAATAGTTCTTGTTCTAGAAGGTTGATGATATTCTCCTCACATGGAATGACATCTCAACTCTTCACATGGTGAAGACAAGGCTTGAGAAGTATTTCGAGAAGAATGATCTAGGGAATGATGCCTACATCCTAGGCATGCGGATCTATAGATAGAGATCCAAGAAAGTCATTGTTATTTAGTCAATCTACGTTCATCCAAGAGTTTCTGGAGAGGTTTATATTGGATGATTTCAAATATTGATACCTTCCAAAGAGATATGGTCTAACTCTCACAAGGATGCTATGTCCTATGACACAGCTAGAGAGTAGTAACATGGGTCTAAAATCCTATTACATTGGGTACAGGATAGATCATGTTTTGTATAGTACACAAGACCATTTGTTGCAAGTGCTTGGAGCATGGCCAGCAAGTTTCAATCAGATCCTAGTGTTCAGACACTGGATAACTGTGAAAGCAATCCTTCGTACTTGGGAAGTGTAAAGGATTGAATTTTAGTCTGTGATAGACAGGAAGAACTTTGTGTACAGGGGTACACTGACACTTCATTCCAGTCTAATGACTATTGATCACAGCTAGGATTTGCGCTTTGCCTTGTTGAGGTGTTGTGTGATGGAAGAGCATTAGACAAACCACAGTGGAAAAAAATCTACAATTAAGGCTGAGTGCATTGCAGCTTCTTGTGACAGCCAAGGAAGCAGCTTCATTCACTTGAACTTGATTTAGTTCCTGGTGCTCGATGGTCCAATATAATTCCTATTGGGGTCAAAGTATGGAACTTAGCACTCAAGTATGTACTACAGCAATATCTTCTGATCTTAGAGATCATGGATAAAGATGATGATTCAAATTTGTTAAAATAAACACAGATAGCAATCTGAAAAAACCCACTGACGTAGCCTCTGGCGCAGCGGAAGCTAAATAAGTCATACTAGAGACATAGACTGATTAAACATCAGTTGCCCTTGGTCTTAGTGCAAGTGGGAGATTGTTGGGGTATATGCCCTGCAGACCAATGTATGGACATGGTCAGGCATTGTTTGAATGTACTTTGATAGAACTATTATTCTTTACAGAGGCATGGTCGTTATTATGCAGACTTCGCTACCTGCGTTGATGTATTGAGTTGCATATGTAATGTCCTAGGAGTCTGGATTGGATCCATTCTCATAAGCTATCCCTAGATGAGGTACCATAGCAGATATGGGACAGCTTTGGTACATGTAAGACTGGTGTATGGGCTGGTTAGGTGCGGGGCATAGTAACGCAGACATACAGGTGCATTGGATGCACTGGAGTGATCCACCATGAGGATTGACTTGTCTAGTCAACAAGTCAATCTCACATGCAAGAGGTTTGCATTTATCCTTAGACTTGAGGTATTCATGTCTAGATTTGATGATAGATATGCTTTGATGTAGTCTTACATCTCTCCGTAATTGGGGGACCAAAATGACTGTCATTGGGCTGGTCATAAGTCACGTAGAGACATGGATGACCAATAGTAGGATTTGCCCCTTCCTTCAGAGGAAGCATGATATCCATTTTGGGGGCACCCCACCTTATTGGTGCATGACAGGAATGTGTTGCGACACTAGTTGAGTCATGACCAATGCATTGGATTGATAAACTTGAGACTAATCCAACGACAGGATATCAGTTTAGGCAAAGGGATCTATAATGCAATGGGAATCCTCGTTACTTGTTAGGAGTTGTTGGCATAATGACTTAAGTCCTATGACATGGGTAGTAGTGATGTGTTGCTAGATACCCCTCACTACTTATGATGTTTACATCATTGCCATCGTCATATGGATCCTACGGGGTCACACGCAATAGACTCTTGACGTTGCTTTAATCAGAAGCCTCTGGATCAAGTTATTGGATAACTTGGATCCATTTGGAAGATTTCATCAGCGCCAATGGGCCTGATGAGTTGGAAGAAAGTTGTTGGAGCCAAACTTCATTTTTGGCAGGTTGACCCGAAATTGACCTTAATGCGTCACATTTGGATTAGGGTTGCATTGGATTAGATCCAACGGCTTAATCAACCCATGCCATGAAGTTTGGGCTAGCTCATTATCCAATGAGGCCCAATAATAAGTTGTCATGAAGAGGGAGTTGGCTTAAAAGGGTATAATGGGGAGAAACCCAACCCCTTTGGCGCCTAGGGGCATAATGGGGTGTGGGTGGCATAAATTGCTTCCTTTGGAAGGAAATGGCGCCTCCCCCTTCATCCTTTCATGGTATCTTGCCTCTATGGCAAGTGTTGTGGCTGATATGGCTTGATGGCTCTTTTGGAAAGAGCTTGGGCGCATATGGATAGTAGGGTAAGGTTTATGGTAAAATTTTGGAGACTTACCTTACCTCCAAACCCTTGCTTAGCCGAATGACTCTTGCATGTTGCGCCTAGCCCTTCTCCTTGGATGGAAAGAATGCCTCTAAGGCATGTCTTGGGCTGATATGGCTATTGGGCAAATAAGAATAGGTTGAATGAGGTTTATGGCAAAGTCTTGGAGACTTTCCTTACCACAAACTCCTCTCATCCTAGCCGCCCACTTGGCTTGATCTTGGCCCTCCCTAAACTGCCTCTTGGCTTATAAAAGGGACCCTAGCTGCCCCCTCTCAATGGTTCGAATGCTTGGAGACGTGAACATACATAGAGGTGCGAGAGCAAGGGTAAAGGGTGACAACATCAAGGTGGCGCGACCCTTCTTCCTACTAGTGGCCGCAAGTCTTCTCCTTCCTCTCCTCTTGGCGTGACTTGGTGGCGCCACTTCCTCTTACTCTTCCTAAGGGCTGAAACTCTTCTTCGCCCTCTTCTCTTGGGGTGTAGAGGATAAGGAGTTGGCGCATGATCCTTGGAGGTGGCGCAAGAGAAGTGAAGGAACCCTAAGGCTTGATTCTCTTCCCGAGGCTAGCACCAAGCATGGAAGGGAGCAACGTTAAGGAGTCGACGCGTGGATACTTGTAGAGGGCGAGCACTTGATCGTCTTCAACATGGCTTCGGCAACTAGACAAGCAAAAGAGGTACATCTCTAACACATCCTTGTGTCTTCTCTCTCACATGGATCCTTGGGACCGGAATATGTTTCGGGTGTAATGATTCTTCCACTGCATCCTGGGACTGCAAAATTTTAAATTACACTTGGTATTCCCTAAGAAGCTTGGGTTGCCTCCCAAGAAGTGCTAATTTAAAGGTCATTAGCTTGACCCTTTAACACTCGGGTTTGATCGTGAACTCCTGAATTGCCCTCCTGATTTTTCAACATAAGGCTCAATCTTGAAACAGTATTCAAATTTGCTCAGAATCCTTTCTATTTTGTCATCAATCTAGAGCTTCCTCTTCTTCTCTTCCTCCTTGTCTTTTTCTTCTGCAATTTCTTATCAATACCCTCAGAAAGATTGTAAGATTCATTATTTGAGGTTTCATCAAACAAACTTGAAATATCATAAATTTCATCATTAAATATCTCAACACTACAACAAGATCCTGAGTATGAAAGTTTGTTCAATGAATCATTAAGATTAAATTCAATCTTGTTGTCACATATATCAAAAGTAATATTTCCTTCTTTCACATCTATGTTTGCCTTAGCAGTGGCCAATAGTGGTCTACCATGAATTATAGGATTTCTAGAATTTTCCTCCATGTCAAATACTACAAAATCAGCGTGTATGAAAAATTCACCTATCTTTATTGGCACATTTTCCAAAATACCTACAGGATACTTAACCGATGAGTCTGCGAGCTGCAAGGATATAGATGTAGGTTTTAGCTCTCCAAGATTCAGTTTCCTGTAAGTGGAAAGAGGCATTAGACTAACACTTGCACCTAAGTCACATAAGGCTCGGTCAAAAGCCATAGTGCCAATTGAACAAGGTATAGAAAAACTACATGGATCCTTCAGTTTAGGTGGCACTTTATTTTGAATGACTGCACTACAATCTTCAATTAGAGTAACCATGCAAGTACCATAATCACCTAATTTCCTTTTGTTAGACAAAATCTCCTTTAAAAATTTTGCATAAAATGGCATTTCAGTAATAGCTTCAGTAAATGGGATGTTAACATAAAACTTTTTTAGGATTTCAAGGAATTTGCCAAACTTCTTGTCTAATTTGTTTTGAACTAACCTCTGAGGAAAAGGTATTGGTGGTCTATAGGGTGGAGGTGAGTTAGGGTTAGGATTGTCTTTCTCACATAATTCATCTCCTTTTGGTTCATCACCCTTTTGGGGTGGTAAACAAGTTTGGGATTCCTCATGTGAAGAAGATTCTCCTAACTCTAATTCCTTTTGATTATCATCAAGCCCTTTTTCAGTGTTTCCAAACCTCCCTCCAGGTTCTCCTAGTTGTTTTCCACTTCTAGTCATGATCGCCTTACAGTGTTCTCTCGGGTTTATCTCAGGTTTTGTAGGCAATTTCCCAGGGGGTCTGTAAGGTACACTAGCATATTGTGCAATTTGGTTTTCTAAAATCTTATTATGTGCTTATACTCTTTCCAGTCTGGAGTTCATTTGATCAAGCCTTTCTCTAAATCCTTCAATTTGTCTTGAAAGGGGTCCCCTTCAAGGGGGAGCGAAACCCTAAGCATGCGCAACTTAGAAAACTTGCATGGGCGGAATTAGGGTTTCCATATGATCGCATGTAGTATGTCTA
>JANTFE010017564.1:7975-18163 GCA_027562315.1 Costus pulverulentus
TTCGAAATTTGGGGAAAAAACAAAGAAACGTGTACAACTTGAAATCAAGAGTGCATGCCATATTCCTATGCATTAATCTACTCTTAAACAAGCAACACATACAATATTCGTGAACTAGCTGAAGGAGAAGATCCACTCACCTTCAATTCGGTTCTTCCTCCAAGCCACTCACCCTCACGCCTCCCCTCATGCCACACACGTCGCCGGAAACACCCAAGAGCCGCCGGAAGTCGCCTCCACCACCACTTGTCGCCGGCCACAAGAAGAGGAGAAGGGATAAGAAAGCAAGCCGCCACCTTCACCTAAGGAGAAAATCGTGAGCAAGAGGGAAAACGTGAGTGAACCCTCTAAAGCTTTCGTTTTCTACCCACTAAACCTCCAAAGAATCAAAACCCAATAGCAAACATAAGTGGAAGATCCAATAACCCTTTAGTATAAGTTAATCTCCACCTCACCCTTGTCAAGGGCTCTTACCCTTTTCTAACAGATAAACACCACTAGCCTAGTGGTGTGCAGCACACACTCTACACCTTAAGTCGTAGGTTCGAATCCTCTCCGCGACACATATTTTTACATAGCAGGAAAATACACAAATCGATACATTATCTCATTGGAAAACTTCCACAAAAATGCTAGATAATCAAAACTTTATTTTTCTTACCTGCTAATAAATTTCCGGATCTTACACCGGCTCTCCCTCCAGCGACATCAGCCCACTCCGTATTCCGGCGAAAATTCTAACCCCCCCCCCCCCCCCCCCCCCCCCCCCCCCCCCCCCCCCGGAATACTTGACGGAGTCATGGATGCCAATGAACAGGGCCTAACCCCTCTAG
Source organism: Costus pulverulentus (assembly GCA_027562315.1). Classification (NCBI taxonomy): domain Eukaryota; kingdom Viridiplantae; phylum Streptophyta; class Magnoliopsida; order Zingiberales; family Costaceae; genus Costus; species Costus pulverulentus. The sequence goes on from JANTFE010017564.1 coordinate 8,809, forward strand.
AAGATGTTGGGAAGGACTCCCCCGGACTGGAAGAAGACACCTCACAAATTTCAGCGCATAAAGCCCTCTGCCGCCCTAAACACGGCCAGCCCGTGTCCACCGACACGGCCGTGAGACGGTCGAACCAGCACGCAAAGGCGGACATGGCCGACCTCAGGGCGTTCCTCAAGTCGTGATGAGCTCGACATATCCCCAGCCCAAAATTACGGGCTGTAATATGCATTACGGCCCCGCCGTAATTCTAGAGCAACCTTATGTGGATTTCCAACGTAAAAATACGGCCCGTGGAAAAGATTACGCCACCGTCATAAAATCAGGCCAACCTTCTGTGGATTTTGAGCATGAAAATACAGCCCGTGGAACAGATTACGGCACTGCCGTAAAATCAGGCCAACCTTCTGTGGATTTCTGGCAGAAGATTATGGCCCGTGAAAAGGAGCACGACACTACCGTAAAAATAGACGAAGTTTCTGTGGATACCGAACACGGCCATGGTGATGATCACGGCCAGGCCGTGAACAATCGGCCGACTCTAGAACACTCAGTCACACCCGTGCCTCCAATCACGGCCCAGCCGTGCCTATTTCAGCCAGAGACCCAGACGCCGAACACAGTCGTGACAACAAGCATGGCCCGCCCGTGTTCCGCCCCAAAAAATGCAAAGGTACTGTTCTCCACTCTGTTCGATGCTCGCAATGGTCCTCGCACCCTCCAAACTGTTTTGTGGGCGCGTGAGCCCCTTTAGTGAACCTGGCAATAGCTTTTGCTGCGTTCACCTCTTGCCCAAATAAGAGAGTTTTGAAGTCCACCTACTACTCCAGATAGCCTGCAAAATTTTATAACCAACGCACGAGAAATCAAAGGTGCGGCTGGTATGCACAATAAATGTAGAATTCAGCCTTCTCTTTAGGAAGATCTCAGCCAACAGCAATAGCTCCTACTGTGACCGAATTTGATGCAACTAGAGGGCCTTGAGTTCTATATATTACTAAGATAGAGTGAGGGTCCTCGTGATTCAGAGATTCCACGTAGAAAATCAAACAAAGTTTAGCAGCAGAATCCGGTAAATAGAATTTCAGAGTCCAGCACATGCAAATGCAGGAGGCAGCAGGATTTTATTTTGAAAACTAATTGACAATCCTAATCAACTCCAAATTCAGCTATAAGAGGAACCTTGAAACCTACTGATAATGAGGTAATCAGAAGGTGTTCCAGGCTCAGCGATGCACACAAAATCAGAGGTTCAGACAACCAGCATATTCAGCAATGAAGGTTTATGTGCAGCCTTGCAACAAACTCAGCGGCACCACCCCAGTAATTTTTGGAAATCAATAAGCACAGGAACATAGAAATTCAGTCAAACGTTCAGACACTTTCGAGAATAGAAATTTTAGAAAAACAGGATCAAGACACAGCAGGTTGAAACCAACAGAAAACACAGCACAACGCACGGTAAACACAGAAGGTCCAGAAAAGGATTCGGAAACACAATCTCAAACTTTTTAGCATAAACTTTCATGCACAACACAAGAGCACCTTAGGGCTGCTCTGATACCACTAAAGAAGGGCGGAACCCCAACGATCGGACCTAAGGTATGTAGCTCTAACTAAGCGCGCACAGATGGTTCTAACGATGGTAAAAATAGTAACCAATAGTGACCAGCAAATAATCACTAGCAGGAAATCTAGCATGCAACCTTAAAGTGTGTTATCCTACTCGGTTAGGAATTACCTGCGGCCCCCTTTAGGTAAGGGTGTTGGTGTATATGCCCTAGGACCTAGTTTTGGTCAACTTATGTACTACTTGACATTGATATTTATATATCATTCTGGCATTGTTGTTATCATTGTCTGTCTACACCTGCGATTGTGTACTTACATGATAATGTCCCTGGAGACAGATTGGATATCTGCTCAAATAATTATCCCCAGTCAATGTACCTTAGTGGATATGGGACAGCTATGGTACTTGTGAGACTGGTATGTGGGCTGGTTAGGCACGTGGTGCTAACACAGACACATGGGTATATCATGGGAGGATATACTGGATAGACCCGCTATGAGGCTATGACTTGGTGTCATGAGTTATGCTCATAAGTGACAGGAGATGCATTGATCCCTTGACTTGAGGTCATTGATCATTCTATATGGTTAGAGATTTGCTTTGATGCAACCTAACACCTCGCCGTAGTTGGCAGGTCATAATGGTTGTCATTGAGCATGTCATGACCCATATGAGAAGGTCAATGGACAGACATAGGATTTGCCCCTTCCTTAGGGAAGTATGATATCCATGGAGCTCCTTTATGGTTCTATGACAGAAAGTGTATGGCCATACCCAGGTGAGAACCTGATTTAGTCATAGCCATGTGATTGGGTGAAAACAAGTGGTGACACACTTGTCCAATCGGATATCAGTTCGGCAAAGAGACTGTAATGCATCTGTACCTAGTTGTGATGATGGGGATATCGATGTCGATATCCATTCCAATGATCTGGGTAGCAGCGATGCACTGCTAGGTGCCACTCACTGCTTGTGGTGACCTTTGGTTAGCACTGCCAGTATCAGAGGAACCTACAGGGTCGCACACCTTGATATTTGAGTTCTCGTATTGATCGGGAACCCTTATGATCGAGTTATTGGATAACTCGGATCTAATTGGGATATTTCATCAGGACCAATGGGCCTGATGAGTTGGAAGAATGTTATTAGAGCCAAGCTTCATTTTTGGCAGGTTGACCCGTATTTTACCATGGTTGGTCATATGTGGACTAGGGTTGCATTGGATTGGATCCAAGTGCTTAATCAACCCATGTAATGGAGTTTGGGCTAGCTCATTATCAAATGAGGCTCAATAATAAGTTGTCATGAAGAGGCAATAGGCTAAAAGGGTATAATGGGGAGCAACCTGAACCATTAAGCGCCTAGGGGCATAATGGGGTCATGTTGGCGCCTTTGCTTCATTATGGAAGTAAAGGGCGCCTCCCCTCTCTTCCTTGGATGGAATGCATGCCTTTAAGGCATTACTTGTGGCGCAAGGCTAGGCCTTGGCACACAAGGCAAGGCTTGGCAATTATGGATAGGTTGAATGGAGTTTATAGTAAAGTCTTGGAGACTTTCCTTGTCTCAAACCTCCTCATCCTAGCCCTACACTTGTCATGATCTTGGCCCTTCCCTTAACCGCCTCTTGCCCTATATATGTGACCCTAGTCACCCCCTCTTATAGGTTGTTCATCCTTGGAGACATGAACACATCAAGAGGGCGAAGGTAAGGGGCATTGGCGCAATCATCTTCCTCCATCAAACCCTAGCCGCAAGCTTCTTCCTTTCTTCCTCCTTTGGCGCAAGAGAAGTGAAGGCTTGGTGGCATTCTCCCTTTTCTTGTCTTCTTCATCAATTGGTGCTTCTACCTTGGAGGTGGCGCAAGCATTCAAGAAGAGAACTAAGGCTTGGATCTTCTTCCCGAGGCTAGCACCGGGCATGGAAGAAGAGAACTCAAGAGATCCGTGTGTGTGAGACTGCAGAGGGCGCACACTTGGGCGCCTATATCGGCATCACTCAAAATTGCTCTGAGATATTTCCTAACTCATCGTGTCGACTCTCTTGCTTGCGATCTTCACTGGGTTTTTGGGACCGGCCTGTTTCGGGGACATTCTTCCGCTGTGCAATGAATGTATGTGTTCTTATCACTCTAAAAAATTGTAAAATGTCCCTGGGGTTTCCTAACAGTGGTATCAGAGCAAGGTTGCAAGACTCGAATGATGTTTTATGCTTTTCTTTCATGCTCACATGCCATATCCCTATTTTCGTAAATAGCATGATGCGTGGCAATCGATTTTTCTAAAAGTAGAAAAAATTAGGATTTCTTGTTTCTATCATCCTCTCAATTTGTTTTGGATTTTTGGACTATTTTTCTTGTCTGATTTAAAGATCAAAGGCGCACATAATTTTGTCAAGTAGGATGGGCATTGTGTCTTCGGACTGGCCAAGTCTCTTGATCTGACAAAATTGCCAGCCGAAAGGATCTCTGAAATCATCATGAAAAATAAATCGTAATTAACTAAAAGATTTGTGAGAAGAAGATGAGAAAAAGAGACTAGTTTTATGAAAAAGTAAAATTTCAGATTTTATGTTTTTCATGAGCATGTAGAATTGCATGAGTAAATACCTTGATTGTGCATGATGTTGTGATCATTAGTCAAGCCACCTTTGCATGCCTGTGATGTATCCTTGTGAGGCCTGTGTGCCATTTTTCTTTTAACTAAAAGGAAGATTAGGGTGGCGCATGTACTTGGAGCTTGGCGCATGCATGAAGCTTGCGCACCTTGAATGGTGGCGCAACAAGCATCAAAGGAAGAAGCGCAAGCTTGCTTAGTGGCGCAAGTTAGGCATGGCCGAACCCTTGGGTTTGAGAGCTAGCTAACTTGGCTTCTTGCATGGTGGCGCATCCTCCTTGGTGGAAGACCATGGCATTGGCCGAACCTTTGGGGTCTACCCTTAAGGTTTGAGAGCTAAACCATGAGAGAAGGACCTTGGAGCCAACCTTGAAGTTCAATCTAGAGGTCGGCTAGGTTAGGTCTATTCTAGGGGCTTGAGTCCTATGTCAAGAGTTGAAACTCCTTTGGCATGGGTTGATTCAATGTCTTGAAAGGGCTTTGATCACATCATCCTTTACTGATTTCCTTATCTGCTAAAAGCATGCCTGTAATGTTTTATCGTTATGTTATCACTATAGGATTGCATACCTGTATTGTTAGACATAAGATAAAACAGATGAGACCTGAAAAACCTTCACTTAAATATCAAGTCTAGTAGCCTTCTAATGCGTAGCCCTCATCAAGCTATCGATCAGTGGTGTTGTGAACTATTTCCCACCCTCGTGGGACACACCCACTTATCTTTAGAAGATGTGTGGTGACAATGGTTTCCCCAGTCCAGTTTAATCTGGGCGTGCCTTCGCAAGGAAACTCATTGGCCCTGGGCATGACGGTTAGGAATGGACTTGACTAGAAGTTCACATGTGCTGGGCACATGGTGAAAGTCTAGAGGCATCGTTGAAAGGTTAGGGTTTCATGTTGTATCCAGCTCTCGCTGGACATGAAATGCCTAGATTGTTTCAACAAGGGGAGTTGCTTGGAGCAACCGGCCAGCGCGCCCACCTTAGGAAACATGGGTTACTTTATGCATCTCATCCCACCCTCGTGGGACGCGAAGCCTCATGTGAAATAAGGATCCCATCTCACTAGGAAGTCTTAAACTTCCCGATTGACTTTGTGGGTTGTCAATTCGATTAAAATAGTGGGAGCCATAATCATTTAAAACAAGTTCAGTTTAAATGATTAAGAGTAGTACTAATTTGTTGTTTCTTGGGTGTTGTAGAACAATGGCTACGAACACTGGCGGATTATCACTGCGATCTCTCCTTGATAAGGATAAGTTAGTTGGAAATAACTTTATGGACTGGCATCGGAACTTGAGGATAGTCCTCAAGCTCGAGAAGAAGCTGTATGTCCTGGAACAAGCTCTTCCTGCAGCTCCTCCGCCTAATGCCCGAACGGCAGACAGAGATGCTTATAGAAAGCATCAAGATGACTCTTTGGAGGTTGCATGTCTTATGCTAGCCAGCATGGCACTTGAACTGCAGGTGCAATATGAGGAGCAAAACGCTTTTCAGATGATTACTCGTCTGAAACAGATGTTCGAGGCTCAGGCTAGAACTGAGAGATTTGACACTGCCAAAGCAGTCTTTCGGTGCAAGTTGTCTGAGGGTGCACCAGTGAGACCCCATGTTCTCAAACTTATTGGGAATGTGGATCATCTCAGAAAACTGGGACATGCCATAGACAACGAACTGGTTGTGGATCTTATTCTGCATTCCCTGCCCCCTAGCTTCAGTCCGTTTATCATTAATTTCAATATGAACCGGATTGAGTGCACACGGGAGGAATTAATGAATATGTTCCAAACAGCCGAGCGCGAGTTGGGTAAGACCAAACCCAATTCTGTTCTTTTGGTCCCTGCGACCAAGAAGATAAAGAAGAAGGGTAAGGCACGTGCTAAGAGCAGTGCCAAGGGTCCTACCAAGGCACTGAAGAAAAGGGCGAAGAAGTCAAAGGACCAGAGATGTTTCCACTGTGGCAAGCAGGGTCACTGGAGAAGGGACTGCAGGCAGCTTCAGAATGTGGAGAAGAAAGGCTTGGCCTTAACTTCTAGCTCAGGTATCTATGTTACAGAAGTCAATCTTTCTACTTCTATGTCATGGGTATTGGATACCGCATGTGGAGCTCATATTTGTACAAATATGCAGGGGCTCAAGAAAAGTAGAATGGTACGACTTGGAGAGATTGACCTACGCGTTGGAAATGGGGCACAGGTTGCTGCTGTTGCTGTAGGCGTTTTGACTCTCTCCTTGCCTTCTGGACTTCAATTAGAACTAGATAATTGCTTTTGTGTACCTTCGCTTACAAAGAACATTATATCCATTCCTTGCCTAGCAAGAAAAGGATTTAAATTTGAAATAAATAAGAACTCCTATTTTTTTTCATTTACAAATTTGTTCTATGGGAAGGGTACTTTATGCAATGGTCTATATATCTTGGATATGGAAAGTTCTATTTGTAACATAAGTAATAAAAGGACCAAACTGAGTGGTTCAGTTGGTGCTTTCCTGTGGCACTGTCGATTAGCCCATATAAACAAGAATCACATCCAATAACTCCATGCAAATGGATTGTTAGATTCAAGTTCCTTGGAGTAATTTGATACTTGTGAACCTTGTTTATTAGGGAAAATGACAGAGGCGCCCTTCACCAAGATTGGTGAGAGGGCAGGAGGTTTATTGGATCTCATACATACTAATGTGTGTGGGCCTTTCAATAAACAAGCCAGAGGAGGGTACAACTACTTCATTACCTTCATTGATGACTTCAGTAGGTATGGTTATGTCTACCTAATGAGACATAAATCTGAGTCCTTTGAGAAATTCAAAGAGTTCAAGAATGAAGTAGAGAACCAGCTTGGAAGATCCATTAAAGCTCCTCGATCAGATCGAGGTGGAGAGTACCTGAGTGGTGAGTTCTTTGACTATATGAGAGAGTGTGGGATCATATCCCAACTCACTCCTCCTGGAACACCTCAATGGAATGGTGTGTCTGAAAGGAGAAATCGAACTTTGTTGGACATGGTTCGATCTATGATGAGTCATGCAACTCTGCCTCCCTCATTCTGGGGGCATGCACTAGAGACAGCTTCTCTGATACTGAATAACGTTCCATCTAAGAGCGTCTCAAAAATTCCATACGAGGTGTGGAGTGGGAGGCGCCCTAATCTCACCTTTATCAAGATCTGGGGATGTGAGGCTTATGTCAAACGTCAGGATTCTAGCAAGCTAGAACCTAGATCTGATAAATGTGTGTTTGTGGGGTATCCCAAGGAAACTAGAGGATACTACTTCTATGTCCCAACCGAGAACAAAGTTTTTGTTGCTCGGGGTGCTGTCTTTCTAGAGAAAGAATTTCTCATGAATGAAGTCAGTGGGAGGAAGTTTGACTTGGATGAGATCCAAGTGCAACCACAAGATATAGAGATGGAATCTGAGCCACCTGCACCGGTTGTTGTACAACTAGAGGCTCAGACACAGGTCCCACGTAGATCTGGGAGGATTCGTCGTGCACCTGAGAGGTACGGGTCGCTGCCGACCCAACACGATGGGATCTTCGTCATTGAGGATGAACCCAGAACCTATGATGAGGCGGTCAGTGGACCGGACTCCGAGAAATGGCTTGACGCCATGCGATCCGAGATGGATTCCATGTCAGCTAACCAAGTCTGGGATTTGTTTGAGCAGCCTGATGGGGTAAGACTCATAGGATGTAAATGGGTCTTCAAGAAGAAGACAGACATGGATGGCAATATAGTTACCTATAAGGGTAGACTAGTGGCTAAAGGTTTTAGACAAGTCCATGGGGTGGACTATGATGAAACCTTCTCGCCGGTTGCCATGATCAAATCCATTTGGATACTGCTTGCTATAGCTGCATATCACGACTATGAGATATGGCAGATGGATGTGAAGACAGCGTTCCTTAATGGGAAGCTGACTGAGGATGTGTATATGTCACAACCTGATGGTTTCATCCATCCTACAGAGGCTAGTAAGGTCTGCAGGATAAAGAGATCCATTTATGGATTAAAGCAAGCATCTCGAAGTTGGAATCTTCGATTTGATGAAGCCGTGAGAGATTATGGCTTTATCAAAAGTGAAGATGATGCCTGTGTATACAGAAAATTCAGTGGGAGCTTGGTGATTTTTCTGGTCTTGTATGTCGATGACATACTGCTCATCGGAAACGACATCCCTAGTCTTCAAGCTGTGAAGACATGGTTAGGGAAGTGTTTTGAGATGAAAGACTTAGGGGAGACCGCCTATATTCTAGGCGTAAGGATATACCGGGATAGATCCAAGAGGCTCCTGGCCCTGAGTCATAGTACCTACATTGATAAGGTACTGGAGAGGTTCTACATGGAGCAATCCAAGAAAGGATACCTTCCAGTAAGACATGGCCTTACTCTTTCAAATAGCCAGTGTCCTACAACACAGGCTGAGAGGGATGACATGAGTCAAATTCCTTATGCTTCGGCAGTAGGATCGATCATGTATGCAATGTTGTGTACTAGACCAGATGTGGCATATGCTGTGAGCATAACCAGCCGATACCAATCCAATCCAGGTCTGCAGCACTGGGTGGCTGTAAAGAACATCCTAAAGTATCTGAGAAGAACTAAGGATCTGTTCTTGGTCTATGGGGGACAGGAAGAGCTCAGTATGCAGGGCTACACTGATGCATCGTTCCAGTCTGACACTAATGACTTTAGATCGCAGGCCGGCTATGTGTTCAAAATGAATGGAGGCGCTGTATGCTGGAAGAGCTTCAAACAATCCACCATAGAAGATTCTACAACCGAGGCTGAGTATGTGGCCGCTTCTGAGGCAGCCAAGGAAGCTGTTTGGATAAAGAAGTTCTTATGTGATCTTCAAGTGGTACCTAGTGCAATGGATCCCATTGAACTCTATTGTGACAACAATGGAGCAATTGCACAAGCCAAGGAACCACGGTCTCATCAAAGATCCAAACATACTCAGAAGATTTCACCTGATCAGAGAGATCATTGAAAGAGATGATGTCAAGATTAGCAGAGTAGACATAGAGAACAATCTGGCAGACCCATTGACCAAGGCTTTGGCGTAGCAGAAGCATGATGGTCACACTAGAGATATGGGGTTGAGATTACTCAACTTCTAGGTCTTAGTGCAAGTGGGAGATTGTTGGTGTATATGCCCTAGGACCTAGTTTT
>JANTFE010017574.1:2008-22780 GCA_027562315.1 Costus pulverulentus
CACCAAGATATCTCGACTAAGGACTTATGCATGTCAGCCTAGCTGAACAGCTTTGAGACATTATTCAGAAGTACACTTATTACAGCAGACAAGGTAGCAACCTGAATACTAACCATGCCTTTATAAACATATAAGGGATAGAGAAACACTCCCAATTAAATAAGGCTCAATCGAAAGCAACACTCCCAATTAAATAAGGGATAGAGAAACTACCTGGATCCCTTAATTTCGGTGGCAACTTATTTTGAATAAGAGTACTGCATTCCTCAGTTAGCGCCACAGTACCATAGTCCTCTATTTTTCTTTTGTTGGATAAAATTTCTTTTAAAAATTTTGCATATGTAGGCATTTGAGATAAGACATCAGTAAATGGAATATTAATATATAACTTTTTCAACATTTCCAAAGATGTTCCAAATTGCCTATCCAACTTAGCTTGCACAATCCTCTTGGGAAAGGGTATAGGTGGCCTATATGGTGGTGGTGAACTAGGTCTAGGAATATCAACTCCACAAGGCAAATCACCATTTTGTGTAGGCTCATCCTCCTTAGAAGGTGGAGAGCTAGGATGGGATTGCACTTGTGTAGGTTGTAATTCCAAAACTAGTTCACTGCTAGGTCTAACATTAGGCTCTTCCTCATCATCATCTAATGGTCCCCTTGGGTCCTCTAACTGTTTTTCACTCCTAGTTGTGATGGCATTACAGTACTCCCTAGGGTTTGGTTCAGGTTTAGCAGGTAATTTTCCTGGGGGTCTATAAGAAGTGCTTGCTTGTTGTGTTATCTGTGTCTTTAAAATCTTATTGTGAGCAATAACACCATCTAACCTAGAGTTAATTTCCTTAAGACCCTCTTTGAACTCTTCATTTTGTTTCATCTGGGCACCCATGAATTTTTCAAACATGTCCTCTAAACTAGATTTTTGGGGTTGACTCTGATTTTGTTGACTCTGTTGGTACCCTCTATTTTCATTTTGCACACTAACATGATTGTTACTCCTCCAGGACAAGTTAGGGTGGTTTCTCCAACCAGGGTTATAGGTATTAGAGTAAGGGTCATTATTTCTACCTTGATTGTACCCCCCCTACTGCATTGACTTGCTCACTACCCTGATCAACTATAACCTTACACTCCTTAGCATAGTGCCCATGATTTCCACATACATCACAAGTAATAGAAGAAACAACAGCAGTTTGCATCTGAAAAGAATCAAAATGATTACACAATGAATCTACCTTCTCTGCTAGAGAACGCCAACCATCACCATCATTCTTACCATGAGGAGGACGATACAACACTCCTCTCTCAGTAGTCCATTGGTTGTGATTTAGTGTCATCTCTTCATTTAAAGCATAGGCATCTTCAACGGTCTTCTTCATCAGTGCTACTCCTGCAGCAGCATTAACAGTTAAGCGAGTGTTGTAAAGCAAACCATTATAGAAAGTCTGAATTAAAACCCAATCTTCTAATCCATGATGAGGGCACTTCCGTTGTAACTCATTGAAGCGCTCCCACGCTTCACTAAGTGATTCGCTATCCCTTTGTGCAAAGCTAGTGATTTGATTCCTCAACTGGATCATCTTACTGGGTGGAAAGTATTTCAGCAAGAAGGCCTTTGACAATTGCTCCCAAGTAGTGAATGTTCCAGTCGGATGAGAATATAGCCAAGCTTTTATTCGGCCCCTGAGGGAAAAAGGAAACAATCTTAGTCTAAGAGCATCATCAGATACACCATTAATTTTTATGGTATCACAAAATTCAAGGAAAAGAGATAAGTGTTGATTAGGATCTTCTAGAGGAGATCCTCCTAATTAGTTTTGTTGGATCATCGACAGAAACGCTGGTTTAATCTCAAAGTTGTTTACATCAGGCCTAGTAATGCTGGAACGAATTCCCTGTGTATCCGGGGTTGCATAATCTCTAAGTGTTCTTCTTTCAGCCATGATGGACTCTTCTTCTCTCTCCTCTGCAAACCTCAATTTCCTGTGTAATCTAAGAGTTTTGTTAATTTTAGGATCAAAAGGAACTAATGGTCCTGACCTAAGATTCCCGCGCATACAAAGTAGAGAGTCAGAAAAGATTAGACTTCTCATAAAATAAAAGAAAACTAGAATCTATCACAGAGAATGCTAAAAGCAAAAACAAAAGGCTTAGTCTAGCAATACTATCAATTATATCAATATTAACAAAACCAAGGTCCCCGGCAACGGCGCCAAAAACTTGTTGTAGTCCGCAAGTGCACAGATACTTCGAAGTAATAAAAAGATATCGAACCACAGAGACCTTGTTGTTAAGTACCGACAAATTGAGTTTTCACTAGCTAAACAAATCGAATAATGATGCAAACGATCGGAAAGTGCACGAAAAAAATATCAGAGAAGAAAATTGGGACTAGGGGTTCATCCACCTTAATTCTAATGACTAGAAGGAAATAAAGACTGTCAGTCAAATTTTATCATGATAAAGATTTAATTTACTTCATAAAAGGATCATCTCGCTCTCGCGCAGATAATCATACAAAGGACCAATCCTCACTCTCGTGCAAGATCTATCCAATGCTGAAAATAAGTAAATCAATGAACAAAGAACTCAAGGATCACTCTCGTGCATCCAAATTCTAAATTAAACATCTCATGTGGAAACTTAAGGATCACTCTCGTGTATCCTGAAACTCATCACAAGTTCTACTTAAGGTTCTCCGGCAATCAGAAATTTAATCTCTTACAATTTCAAATCAAACCAAACACATTAACTCAATCCAAAGAATTAGAAAATCAACATGGCAATAGATCACTAAAAATCAGAATTCAAAGAACAAACCTAATCTCTTACGATAAGTTCTAAACTCAATGATTTTTAGGGTTCCAAATTTCACAATCAACCTCTCAGTCTATTTTGTAAAACTCTAAAACATGTTGATATTTATAAAACTAAGGAAAATTAAAGGAAAGTTACCACATAAGCAGAATTATCATAACAAAATTATCATGACAAAAATAATCAATGTCTAGTCATTAAGAAATTAAGGGAATTACACCCCCATGTCCCATACGAAGGTTTAAGCTAGCATGATGGAAGAATTACAGCAAAACATGGTTTTAGAATGATTAGAAATCGAAAGAGAGGAGTTAAGGTTACAAAACAGGGCTGTAATCAAAATTACAGCCCATAATTAGCTTTTCACGCGATGAACAGTGGCATCGTCCACGTTTTTGTTGATTTCTCCTTCAATCGATCTCCTTTCACTCTAAAACTTCTGTGGCATGTTCTCCTTCCTCAGGTGAGGCTTCCTTGTAAATTTCGTGGCCGGAGATGGTCTGTGCATTGAACGGCGATGAACCCTAGCACGGCGGCAATTCTCTGAAATTCTCCTTGAATACCTGATAAAAATTGTTCCTTTTGCTCCCCATCTCCTTTTCTCCTAATGCTGAGTCTTCCCCTTTTTACGGAACTTCAATTGGTGCCCTAAATCTCGAGAAATCATCTTTTTAATCTTTTTACGGAAAAATAAAGAATATGGGTGCAGAATTACGGTGCCTGAAATTAATTACGGTACTGTCCTGATTGCTTCTGAATGTTCTGTAAGGAATTGACTCTAAATTACGGCACCATAAAAGTTTAGCCCAAAATTACAATAGAGCTGTATTTCTCTCGGTTGTCTCTGAAAGTTTATGTATGAAATTTGTTCGGAATTACAGCACCGTAATATTAATTACGGCAGTGCCGTAATTCATCCGAAATCCTCTGAAGTCTCTGCCCGATTCTGACCGAAATTATGGCACTATAATATTAATTACGGCAGTGCTGTAATTTCCCAAAAAACTCGCGGTGAACTGCCGCCGTGAAATCCATTACGGTAGTGCCCTGATTTCATATTATGGTCGTAAAAATAATTACGGCACTACCGTAATTTCTCTGTAAAGCTTGGTTTGGGTTGAAATTTGATGTGCAAACTCCTCTTGATGATTAGAACTCGCTCATGCATTGAGATTGCTTGAAAACGCATGATAATGATGTCTTTTTACCTGAAATTGATCAAAAACCGAAGAAGGAAGGTGTAGATTCTGAAGTATTTGGCAAATAAGGCATAAAAATAAAGCAAAAGAGCAAGATTATGACTCAAAAGGTTAGTTAATCAGTACGAAAAATACTATAAAATTTAGAGTCATCACCATCACGCCCGTGCTTGCGACATTCGGATTTCTCACCCACCCCATCTTGGCTGTGTCGTGTTCTTAGTCACGGGCGTGCATGAAACCCGGCCAACCCATCATGGCATTGCCGTGCTACTGGGGAATACCGGGTGTTAATTTAAAATATTGCAGTCCCAGGACGCAACGAAAGAAGCATTACACCCAAAACATATTCCTTTCCTAAGGATCCATGCGAGAGAGAGAACACAAGGATGTGATAGAGATAGTACCTCTATTGCTTGTCAAGTTGATGATGCCAAGTTGGTGTTACCACCTAGAAGGGACATCGATCACGCTATAGAGCTGATCCCAGGAGTTGTTCCACCTGCACAGCCACCTTATAGGATGCCTCCGGCTGAGCTAGCGGAGCTTAGAAGGCAGATGGATGATTTATTGGAGTCTGGTTACATTCAGCCATCAAAAGCACACTACGTAGCACCAGTCTTATTCCAGAAGAAGAAGGATGGTTCTATGAGGATGTGTGTGGATTATAGAGCTCTGAACAAGGTTACTGTGAAGAACTCTTATCCCATTCCTTTGATCCAGGACTTGATTGATCGCCTTGTGCATGCCAAGGTGTTCAGCAAGTTAGACCTTCGATCCAGATATTGCCAGGTGAGGATTGCTAAAGGCGATGAGCCAAAGACTACTTGTGTCACGAGATACGGATCATATGAGTTCTTGGTTATGCCGTTTGGGCTAACCAATGCTCCGACTACTTTTTGCAACCTGATGAATAACATCTTACATCCATTCTTGGATAAATTTGTGGTTGTATACCTAGATGATATTGTCATATACTCAGGTAGTCTGGAGGAGCATGTTGATCATCTGAGGCAGGTTCTGACTGTACTTAGAGAGACCCAGTTGTACCTTAAGCTGGAGAAATGTGATTTTGCCTAGACTGAGGTGGAGTTCTTGGGGCACATCGTTGGAGGAGGACAGGTTCGCATGGATGAGAGGAAGGTGGCGGCTATCAGGGAGTGGCCGGCCCCTACATCACTCAGCACCATAAGGTATTTCCTAGGGCTTGCAAATTTTTACAGGCGGTTCATTAAGGATTATTCCAAGATAGTGGCACCTTTGACTGATTTGTTGAGGATGTTCCCTAGTGCTGGGAGGGCAAGCACCAGAGGGCATTCGATGATCTGAAGGACAGGGTTACTTCAGAGCCTATCCTCAGACTTCCTGACTTTGCATTACCTTTTGAGGTACATACAGATGCTTCAGACAGAGCCTTGGGTGGGGTTCTGGTCCAGGAGGGCATGCCGATTGCTTATGAGAGCAAAGAAGTGAAGAATGCTGAAGTGAATTACTCTGCACATGAGAAGGAAATGCTTGCTATAGTACACTATTTGAGATTATGGAAGGTGTACTTGCTTGGGAGCAAGTTCACTGTTAAAACTGATAATGTTGCCAATACATTTTTCCAGACCCAGAAAAAGTTATCAGCAAGGCAAGCTAGGTGGCAGGAGCAGCTTGCCGAGTTTGACTTTACTTGGGAACACAAACCAGGGCGCATTCATCAGGTCCCTGATGCTCTTAGCAGGATTGCTACAGTTACACATTATTGTGCTATGTCATATTCTTAGAGTAAGATCATTGGATTGATTAGGGACTCAGCATTGACAGATCAGACATATGAGAAGTTAGTGTCCCAGATCAGGATGGGAGTTATCAGGCGATACTATCTCAGTGATGAGGGACTGATCATGGCCAAGGGAGACCGACCCTATGTCCCTTCATCAGGGAATATTCGGTTTGGGTTGATGCGGGAGTTTCACGATACGGTGTGGCAGGACACCTAGGTGGGAAGCACATGTATGCACTGATTGCTAGAGCATGGTATTGGTCGAGGATGAAGGAGGAGATTGAGCATTATTGCAAGACATGTTTGGTATGCCAACAAGATAAAGTTGAGAGAAGAAAGGATGCAGGGCTTTTGCAGCCGCTTCCCCTTTCTGAGAGACCTTTTGTATCTATCTCCATGGATTTCATCACCCATTTCCCTAGAGTGGATGGGATGACATCAGTGTTTATAGTAGTGGACAGACATTCCAAATATGTAGTGTTTGCACCAGTACCAGAGATCTGTATGGCAGAGGTGACTGCAAACCTTTTCATGAACCATGTGGTTAAGCATTTTGGATTACCCAGGGAAATCATTAGTGATAGAGACCTGAGATTTAGTGGTAGATTCTGGTCTTCTTTGTTTAAAATACTGGGTACTGATTTGAAAATGTCTACTTCCTATCATCCACAGACTGATGGTCAAACAGAGAGGGTTAATGCTTTACTGGAGGAGTACTTGAGGCATTATGTTTCTTCTACCCAGAAGAATTGGATAAGGCTTCTAGAGACTGCTCAGTTTGCTTACAATATCCAAGTATCATCAGCTACTAGGAAGAGCCCATTTGAGGAAGTGTTAGGGTGGCAACCTTTGACACCCATGGATACACTTAATAGGGGCGAAGGGGGAAAATGCCAGGCAACCATTGATTATGTGCAGCATAGATCTAAGCTATGGGAGGAAGCTCAGGATTCTCTGAGGGAAGCTAGAGACAGGATGAAACTCTATGTTGACAGAGATAGGAGGCATGTGGAGTTTGAGGTTGGCGAGTTGGTGCTACTCAAACTTACACCTTAGATGTGGAGGAAAACTGAAGCCAAGACTTATCACAGAGGACTAGTGAGAAGATATGAGGGTCCTTTCAGGATCATTAAGAGAGTAGGTCCAGTATCATACATGCTTGATTTACCAGCATGGCAACAGTTTTATCCTACCTTTCATACTAGTCTTCTGAAAAAGTACCACGCAGATGATAGACATCCTGACCGAGGACAGGTGAGGAGACAACCTGCCAGGGGTAGAGTTGAGTTTGGAAAGAAACCCGTGAGGATTCTAGACCACAGAGTCTATGGACCAGGTTCACCTGGAGGTCGAAGATCTGAATTCTTAATTCAGTGAGCTGATGAGCCAGAGGAGGATGCTACGTGGGAGTAGATAGAGGACATAGCTCAGTTTGAGGAGCTAGCTAGAGTATACCAGGAGCAGATGGCCTCGAGGGCGAGTGTCATCTCAGGTGGGGAAGTATTGTGAGGCCCTGGGTATACTGGGGTTATACCTCAGCCCATTCCATGGACTCAATGGGATCTGAGGAGGGATGGAGGAGCTTGACAGGAGTTAGGCTTGGTGTTGTAGTGAGCCTAGTAGAGGAGCTAGGTTATTGACACTGTGTTAGTATGTTTTTGCAGGTACACTGACACACTCTATCCTTGGGCATGGCCTGGGGGTGCTTTGAAGATCTTTAGAGTTTTGGATGGAGCATGGTTAGCTTAACCATGGTCAGCCTAACCGTGGTCATGGCGCATGTGGACTTGATTAGGGTTCACTCTGGAGTCCTATGGGATGATCTAGTCAGCTAGGGCTTGGGCGGCATGATGAGGATTTGTTATTTGAGTTGGCACATGCTTGGCATGTGACAACTTAAAGGCAAGATCCAATAAGATTCAAATTGAGGATCCAATAAGACTTAGTGGGTTTAAGTCTTCTTAATCCACTTGGATCCATACTTGGGTGAGTGGACTTGAGTTGGCGTGGCTTGTATCCTATTAGGGCGCAATTGGCATGGCTGAAATCAAGTGGGCGCATGCAATCCCTATTAGGGTGCTCAAATAGGGTATAAATCCATGCAGGGCATGCAGCGGGCAAGGGTTCACGCATTCAACCCTCGTGCACTCCTTGATGGTGACGAGATTCTTCCAGCAACCTTGTGCCAAATCTTCTAGAGGTAGAAGGCAACAATTGGCACGGGTGAGGGCAACAAGGCGTTCGCTCTTGGAGGAGAGAGCACTCGTGTCGTGATCACCTTCCTGGCGGCAGTAGATTCCCGTGTGCACCAGTGATCAGTTGGAACAACCAGCATGCACTTCCAGTAGGCGACGAGTTTCCTCGTGCCAAGGTGTGCCAAATCCCCTAGAGGTAGGAGGCAATAATTGGCACAGATGGGGGCAACTTGACGAGAGCTCTTGGAGGCGAGAGCACGGTTGGAGTGGAAAACTTACTGGCGGCAGTAGTTTTCTGTGTGCAGCACCACCTGCGACTGTACTTTCTGTGGACAGCATATATCATCAGTAGCATTGCACTTGGAGGCAAGTGAAAAGCAATTGAGGCACATTGTGAGGGCAAGGGCCGAGAGGATCATCACCAACACACCCTAGAGCAGGCGGCTCTAGGGTCCGAGCCCCAAGTACTTGTGCTTGGGGAGATTTGGAGGAGTAGAGAGGGGCGGCTTCTTGAGGAGAGGGGTTGTTCTATTCATCCTTGTTCATACGCGCTTGTTTGGGTATAACTCTCTCTTAGTAGGGATAACATTGTATGAACGATTGTTGATTTATATATATTGATTGTGTACCTCTTCCCGGGATTGGGGAAGAGGGTCCTCTCATACCTTAGTTCTTGATACTTGGAGGAGATTGTTCTCATCATGGTTTTATCAGCTTTAGCTTGAGACTTGCACAAGGTTGGTGCTTGAGCAAGGATCTCGCTCGCTGTGTAGTTGTGGATATTTGCCCTAGGTTCAGCAGGTCGGTAGTTTTGAGTGCTAAGGGCTTTTGGTTGCGATATCTACCAGCATCTCTTGTGTGTGGACAGGGCGCCTGAAGTGTACAAAGTGGTTAGGGTCGTTGAAACCCTAATCTGCCACTCAGTTCAGTGCTTCAGAGTTTTGGCCAGTGTGGTTGGGCAGAGCTAGAGGCAGTTTAGTTAGGAAGAGTGAGGGAGAGAACTGTATTGCTGAGAGACGATCTGTATTGAGAGCGCGCATTGTATTTACTTCCGCATTAGATGCATAGACTCTTTGTAGAGCGTTGGCTAACAGTTTACACAGAGGTGTGTAAATTGTGCCATCACTCCCTAGTTTTAGGCGCGAAAAATTGGGGCGTGACAACTGGTATCAGAGGCCATCTTTCAGAACAGTTCGCAGGATTTACTAGGATTTTCAGAGTTGGGACGAGTGGTTTAGGGATATTGATGTTAGTCAGATTACTATTTGGGGGTTGCGTACGTCGGTGCCTAGTGCCAGGGGCGTAATTCCTCAGTAACTCTGCTAATCGGTCAGTTCCGGCCATTCAGAGATTTTACCCAGTACTTCCATCAGTTCCATCAGTTCACAGCAGTTTGCAGAGATTGCCCATACTAGGAGTATAGCGGCTTAGGCACAGCTCGAGGAGAGGTTCTCGAGACTGGAGGCAGCTGTAGTGAGGTTACGGCTAGCTACAGGCGTGGATATTGATGATGGACAGGGAGAGTCAGTCTATGAGCGTGTTACAGCTTTGCGAGGCATAGTCCATTCCGTTCAGCAGGAGACTGAGGGTCATATTGCTGAGATGACTCACTCTTTTGAGGGTCAGATGGTGGAGATGACCCAGGGTATGGAGACTCTTATGGCGGATCTAAACTTGGTGAAGATAGGACTGGCGCATGTCACAGCACACCCACCTACACCCATGGTGCCAGCACCAGTTCAGACTGTCAGACGCCATGTTCCAGAGCCTACTACCTTCGCGGGGGCGCGGGTACCTAAGGAGCTGGAAAACTTTCTGTTCAACATGGAGCATTATTTTAGAGCTATAGGTATTGGAGAGTCAGAGCGGATTGAGGTTTGTGCATCCTACCTCAGAGAGGATGCCAAACTCTGGTGGAGGACTCATGTTGCCCCGAGGACTGAGGGGGACGCTCTAGAGATCCCAGATTGGGATGCTCTAAAGACTGAGATGAGGGCTCAATTCTGGCTAACCAATACTCTGCATAGTGCTCGCATGGCATTGGGGTATTTGAAGCACACTGGTTCCATTAGAGAGTATGTGAAGCAGTTTGGGACTTTACTGTTGGAGGTGCCCAATACGACTGAAGAGGAGAAATTCCATTCTTTCACTGGCGGATTGCAGGATTGGGCATACAGGGAACTCCAGAGGAAGGGAGTTACCACATATAGAGAGGCAGTGTATGCTGCAGATGCACTGGTAGACTTAGGGGGAGCCAGGTCTACAGGAGCCAGGACCGCTTCTATAGTATCTCCACAGAGGCGGCTGACACCATGCATTTTAGTAGTGATTTTTACTATTATTCCATGATGAATTTAAGCCTATTTGAATATTTTTATACTCCTTTAAGGCTTATTTAGTTAAAAACTTCAGAATCTTCACTTTTCATCTGTCTTATTGAATTTCAGGTAAAATCACCCAATTTTAAGGTCTTTTTGAAGAATCTAAGAGCATGGGGTGATTCCTTATGAGAAGACGAAGTTGCCCGTAAAATTTGGGCTTAATCAGAGCCTTTTCTGGACTTCACGGGGGTTCACCTATGATCTCACCGAAGGATGAATTCTACGCACGCATTACGGCCTCGTGAACCCGGCGGCGTTCACCGATGAAGTGAAGATGTCTGAGAATTGCCGCACACATCACGGCCAGGTGAACCCCGTGGGGTTCACCCGTAATTTTACCTGGAGATTTATGAGCAGGAAATCGCCGAGGACGTCACTAGCTGGTGAACCCCGCTGGGTTCACCCATGACTATTTCATAGCAAATATGTGCCGAAGACTTCACCGCCTGGTAAACCCCGTGGGGTTCACCCGTGAAGCGGACGGATCAACTCGACACCCTCTCGGTTTTCCTTCAATTTTGAACCCGATTCAAGTCCAAATTTAGCAAGTGAGGACTTTTTGGAAAGCTAACTCGAAGATGAACGAAAAGGATATAAAAGCACCAAATTTCGTGACCTAATAGGAAGCAATCGGGCGATGAAGCGGCTAGGGGCGGAAGAACACGGTGATTCGGCGACTTCGAGCGGATTTTTGAAGATTTGATCATCGGAACCTTGCAATCCTAGGTTATTTCATTCGGTTTATCTTCTCCTCCCTCCTAGAAACCTTTTCCTGTAATTTTCCTATGTTTAAAGAGAGGATTTTTAGCGATTCAACGATGGTTGTAGCGTAAACTTTGTATCGGGGCTAGGTTGAAGCCCTTTGACGATTTCTGTTTGCAACTCTTGTTTTAATCTTGTTATTTGGATCATATTCTGAGCATATTTCACTAGATGTATTTATTTCTTGATCTTTACTTTGGCCAAGTATCGTCATGTCATAGTTGTTACGGTCCATAAAGAAAGTTCGACCGTAACGACTAAACCGCTATGTGAATCTTGTGAAGACGCGACACGAAAGTGCATGTTCTTTGCTCGAGGGTTCATAATCTACCACGGAACTCAGTGGGTTTGTCTAGAATGGTCCACCGTGAAAGTAGGAGATGTTCTAGGCAAATACTTGGGTGTACACTCGAAAGAGGACACCTTGTACCATAGGGTAGATTCCTTATGCATATCTGTAAATCCAAGTAATTAACATTTATTTCTAGCGCAAGTAAAATCGTCAGAGTGGTGGAAACCTTTGCCCTGATATTCTCTCTCATATATTTTCCCTGACGTAGTTGTTTGATTTCTTGTTTACTATCATGCTTAATTTTAGTTTTCAAGCTCCAAAAACCACGATTTGATTAGCTTATATTCCAAGAATTAGATTTTCTAGTACTCACCTTGTTCCCTGTGGGAGACGATATCTTTTATATTACTGTGACATTTCCGTGCACTTGCGGACAGTGTCAAGTTTTTGGCGCCATTGCCGGGGAACAACGGTTGATATTAGTATACTTCTAAGGATTGAGAGACTAAGCTTTAGTTAGTTTTTTTTTCTTTTCTTTCTTTATTCTGCTTCATATTGCTTTTTGCTTGTTTCGACTGCTTTGAACTTCTTAATTGGATTTGACAAATTTTTATGCAAAGAAGTTCCAGGGCAGGATCACTATTCGAAATCGATCTTGAGATAGAACGGACCTTCAGACAAAGAAGGAAGCTAAATCTAATTCGGTAAAAGGAAGGTCTAGAACGAATGGAACATCTTCACATCGACATGGAAAACGAACCAGCGCCCCAACCCTTGAACAACAACCATGCCAGAACACTGTGCGACTACGCAGCACCTTTTACACATGTGTTTTAATCAGGAATAGTTAGGCCTAGTGTCGAGGCCAACAATTTTGAAATTAAACCTGTATTACTTTCCATGATTCAACAGAATCAATTCGGTGGTTCTCCTCTTGAGGACCCCAATATTCACTTGTCTATATTTTTGGAATATTGCGATATGATTAAGATTAACAGTGCTACTTCTGATGCTATCAGGTTACGCTTGTTCCCATTCTCTCTGCGGGATAGAGCAAGGGCATGACTCCACACGATCCCCCGAGCTTCAATACGGACATGGGATGAACTGTCTCAAGCTTTCCTCTCGAAGTATTTCCCTCCTTCGAAGACGATCCACCTCAGAAACCAGCTAACGAGCTTCATGCAGAAGGATGGAGAGTCTTTGTATGAAGCCTGGGAAAGATTTAAAGAGCTTCAAAGACTGTGTCCCCATCATGGGATCGAGACTTGGGTCCTAGTACACACGTTCTATATGGGATTGCAATACAATACTAGACTCACAGTCGATGCAGCTGCTGGAGGATCGGGATTAATGAACAAAGTACCTGAAGATGCGATAAGCCTCCTGGAAGACATGGTGAACTACCATCAATGGAATCCAGAGCGAGGTACACTTTCAAGAAAAACAGGTAAATTCGATCTTGATTCATTAACTACTTTGACAGTAAAGGTGGATAATCTAACTCAGAAATTTGATTCATGGTCTATTAATTCTTTGAGCACTAATTCAGTATCTTGTGAGCTTTGTGGTGTTGCAGGTCATACAAATGCTGAATGCCAAGTGGGAGATGGGCAAGCAGCCCAAGGTCAGCCTGAACAGTTAAATGTAGTTGGCAATGCAAACCTCATGAACAACCCTTATTCCAATTACTACAACCTTGGCTGGCGCAACCACCCGAACTTTTCCTACCGTACCACGCAGCCACTTCAACTAGGGCAAGCGCCACCACAAGCACAACCTCAACAAGGGAACTTCAGGCCGCCACTACAAGAGAATTTTAGGCAGCCACCTGGGTTCCAACAGAGAAATTACAACCCACCCCCTCAACAAGCGAATTACAATCCTCCTCAAAGACCAGCCCAAGACTCTCAGCTGAGTAAGCAACTAGAAGGGCTCACTGACATGATGAAATTGATGATGACTAGGATGGATTCCTTGGAGACGCACAACAAAATGCTGGAGAGCCAGCTTGCGCAATAGGCTAGCTCATCCTCTAGAGCGCTAGGGAAGCTTCCATCACAGCCAGAAGTTAACCCGAGGGAGCAGTGCAATGCAATCTCCACTCGGAGTGGCAAGCAACTCGAAGACCCACCAATGCCGACCAATGAAACAAGGGATGATGAGACACTGAACCCTGAGGAGCCACACGCGAATTCAACACCGGCGGAGCTTGAACGAACAGAGGAAGAGCAACCCTATGTTGGGCCGCCGGCCTACAAGCCGCCGATACCTTTCCCTCAAAGGCTTGTCAAAGCCAAGCTAGACAAGCAATTCAGTAAGTTTCTGGAAAGTTTGAAAAAATTATATATTAACATTCCCTTTGTTGATGCCCTTTCGCAGATGCCGGCCTATGCGAAGTTCCTGAAGAATATTCTCTCAAATAAGAGGAAGCTAGAAGACCAAGGCACTGTGGCTCTTACTGAAGAGTGCAGTGCGATTTTGCAGAACAAGCTTCCACAAAAACTCAAAGACCCTAGCAGCTTTTCCATACCATGCCAGATAGGAGAGATGACTTTTCAAAGAGCACTGTGCGATTTAGGGGCGAGTGTCAGCATCATGCCGTTATCGGTTGGGTTCACCCGTGTTTCTAATAGAGCACTGCCCGTGTTAGCCCTAAATCTCAGTTAGGGGTTCGCGACTTCACGTTGCCGCTGACCTCTCTGCTCTAGATCACCTTTCACTTGAAGATCTCTCGCCTAAGCAGCTTTAACGGATCTCCCCTCTTCGCGATCTGCAACTCTGGAGAGGTTCGCGCAGCTTTGCTCTAATTTTCGCTGTTAATCTTCTAGTTTTCCCTATCCGCCGAACCTTTTGTTTTTGCCTCCTCGATCGGTTACTATTTTTGTGCTCGGGCGAAATCTTCTCTGGTGGTTTTCTGGTTTTCTCCATCGTTTCCGGCATTCGAATCTAATGGCACCAAGTTGTAAGGTTCTTGCCCTCTGTCGACGTGATCAACAACCTGTGTCTGAATCTTCTACTGACAACGATGACTTCGTTCCTCACGGATCATCTCAGCCACCGCAAACGACTCCTGTTAGCCAGCCGGCGCAGCCATCCTCTTCCAGAAATCTGTCACGTTCGACTATTCGGCAACCTCAGGCCTATACATCTCCGCCGAATGATTTCGGCATTGTTTTCAGGAACACAAAACACCAACAGAACTTCGAACAGCTCCTTCACCGCTAGATACTCAATACCCGCTACCTGGATAGAAACACGCTTATCATTCTAGGACTCATGGACGATGTGGCGCTGATGTACTCTAACATTGGGTGGGAGCAGTTTCTCTGGCTTGCCTCGCCCACATACAACAGAGTCACGCTAGAGTTCCTCAGCTATTTAGACGTTAAAGCCGCCGCAACGGTCGACGAAGATCCTGGGCGCTTGACCTTCCGGATGGGAAACATCGAGCATTGTCTACTCTTGCTGATCTCCGCCATATCTACGGCTTTCCGGAACCTTGCACGCGCAATGTCCCGGTGGAATTTAATGAGCAAGCTTTTTGGGCGTCGATCACAAATGAGCACTTTTATTCTGCCAGAGTGGCCAGGGCCTTGAGCATTTGCAACCCCGACTATCAGATACGTCCATAGAGTGCTCGCCCATACCATCTTCGGACGTGGGGAGAGCGATGGCATGGTACGACAGTCTGAGCTATTTTACTTATGGTGCATGTTGCATTCTTTCAGAGTCGATTCAGGATTCTATTTAGCAAAGCAGTTCAGCCGTATCGCGCACTGCTGCAAGGGCGCTATCGTCATCGGAGGCCTTATCACGCCGCTGGCTGTTGCCTTGGGAATCATTCCCTACGGTACACCCGAAGCTCATGGAAACAACCAGCTCGAGATTGAGTCGTGCGTCTCCATGAAACTCATTGTCCGCCGAGGTGACTCTTATTGTATGACGTTCAAGGATATCTAGTTCTGTTTACCATTGCCAAATCCTGAGCGCACAACTGTGCGCGTTCGAGCGAACTGGCGCATCAAGCCAACCGAAGATCCTCAGCCCGACCCTGTTGATACTGCACCGCCAGCACCCGACTCCTTTTTCTTTGGTGGCGGCTCTTCCTCAGATTCCATGATGCGTGTTCTTCAAGAGATAAGAGAGGAGCAGCTTCAGCAGCGCGAGCTCATCGATCAGATGGATACCTCCATCTCTTCTATATGCCAGGAGCAAGCTTCCCGATGGGAAGCTAATGAGGCTGGTATGCAGCGACAACACAAGATGCTGGGCTCAATCTGGGAGAAATTATGTATCATGGATGACCGGTTCGCCCTGCTTAATGAAGAGAACATAAGGAACATACCAATATCTTCAGATGAGGAGGAAGCGCCAGGTTATACTTCTCGCAGTAAGGGCAAGAGCCCTCGAGCTTCCGGCTCTCACTCGCGCAGGAGGCGCTTGCTCCACCTTCTCCTCTCGCGTATACGACATTGCATAGAGGACTATGCAATATTCTAGAGCGGGTGAGCTGACTTGACTCCAGCTTCTTCTTGGTTGTTTGGTTGTAGTTGTTGTGACTTTCTGTTTTTCTTTATGGCTTTGTTCTGCTACTCTATGATGGATATTTTGATATTGGCATTGTATCATATATGCCACTATTCGTGGGCCTGGTCCATATCTTCAGGCCCCACACTTTTTGTAGTGTATAACAGATATTCGGACCACCTGTTTTCCATTCTAGTGATATGCTATAACTCTCTTTGCATGATGAATGACGTGTGGATCTATGCGCTTTCATGATGATCATTTTTAAGGCTTATATTGCATATCTTGTGATGAAAACTTTTATTGACTTTTCATGCTAGTCTTGTCCAATGATAGCTTTGCAAAATTCTTAAAGTCAAATGCATGATTGGTCAGAATTTATCGAGACATGTTGAATGTAGTACTTATTAGAAATTTACTCAATAGTCATGTCCATATGTTCTTTGAATTAGAAATTTTCTAAATGGATTGATTTTATGATGTTCATATAGTGGGTCAAACATTTTCATGATTCTTCAATTGATTTTGGTTTGCAATTTACATTTGATTCATATTATGATGTATAATCTCTTTCCAAACTTTGAATTCCTTTCTATTATTGGGGAAACACTTCATTTGTTAAAAGAAAGGATGTGTTAACTTCTGTTATATAAAAAACACACAAAAAAAACACTTAGATTCCTCTACTTGGCACTGCGAAAAATGGGCAGTGGTACCAAAGGACATGAGTTGAAATCTAAGAAATGTGAATTGAAATAAAAAGACTCCTCTACTTGGCATTGCGAAAAATCGGCAATGGTACCTAAGGATATGAGTTGAAGTCTAATGCAAAGATCAGAGTTTTGTATCCTAAATAAAACATTTGAGTTAACCCCAACATTATGAATTGGATGGATAAGAATGAAATGAGTATTGTGTTTGCTTGATTGAATCTCATGTTTACTGCTTTCTGAATCGTTTCATATCTAGAAACTATGGGACCAAACTGGTGAATGCTTAAGACACTCCTTTTAGTTGATTTCTTCTGATTAGATCTTGGATTGCTAAAAAGTATTTTTCCAAACTCGGGTGCGAACTTCAACACAAAAGATTATTTGTGTACCAAGCATGTATTTCAAATTATTTTATTTCTTAAGGACAAGCAAAGATTTAAGTCGAAGAGTATTTGACACCATGCATTTTAGTACTGATTTTTACTATTATTTCATGATGAATTTAAGCCTATTTGAATGTTTTTATACTCCTTTAAGGCTTATTTAGTTAAAAACTTCAGAATCTTCACTTTTCATATGTCTTATTGAATTTCAGGTAAAATCACCCAATTTTGAGGACTTTTTGAAGAATCTAAGAGTATGGGGTGATTCCTTATGAGAAGATGAAGCTGCCCGTAAAATTTGGGCTCAATCGGAGCCTTTTCTGGACTTCACGGCCGTGGGGTTCACCCGTGATCTCTCCGAAGGATGAATTCTACGCACGCATTATGACCTGGTGAACCCGGCGGGGTTCACTGATGAATTGAAGATGTCTGAGAATTGCCGCACACATCACGGCCAGGTGAACCCCGTGGGGTTCACCCGTAATTCTACCTAGAGATTTATGCGCATGAAATCGCTAAGGACTTCACTAGCTAGTGAACCCCGCTGGGTTCACCCGTGACTATTTCACAGCAAATATGTGCGGAAGACTTCCCCACCTAGTGAACCCCGTGGGGTTCACCCGTGAAGCGGACGGATCAACTCGACACCCTCTCGGTTTTCCCTCGATTTTGAACCCGATTCAAGTCTAAATTTAGCAAGTGAGGACTTTTTGGAAAGCTTACTCGAAGACGAACGAAAAGGATATAAAAGCCCCAAATTTCGTGACCTAATAGGAAGCAATCGGGCGACGAAGCGGTTAGGGGCGGAAGAACATGGCGATTCGGTGGCTTCAAGCGGATTTTTGAAGATTGATCATCGGAACCTTGCAATCCTGGGTTATTTCGTTCAGTTTATCTTCTCCTCCCTCCTAGAATCCTTTTCCTGAAATTTTCCTATGTTTAAAGAGAGGATTTTTAGTGATTCAACGATGGTTGTAGCGTAAACTTTGTATCGGGGCTAGGTTGAAGCCCTCTGACGATTTCTGTTTACAACTCTTGTTTTAATCTTGTTATTGGGATCATATTCTGAGCATATTTCACTAGATGTATTTATTTCTTGATCTTTACTTTGGCCAAGTATCGTCATGTCATAGTTGTTGCGATCCATAATGAAAGTTCGACCGTAACGACCGAACCTCTATGTGAATCTTGTGAAGACGCGACGCGAAAATGCGTATTCTTTGCTTGAGGGTTCATAATCTACCATGGAACCCAGTGGGTTTGTCTAGAACGGTCCACCACGAAAGTAGGAGACGTTCTAGGCAAATATCGGGGTGTACACTCGAAAGAGGGCACCTTGTACCATAGGGTAGATCCCTTATGCATATCCGTAAATCCAAGTAATTAACATTTATTTCTAGCGCAAGTAAAATTGGCAGAGTGGTGGAAACCTTTGCCCTGATATTCTCTCTCATATATTTTCCCTGTCGTAGTTGTTTGATTTCTTGTTTACTGTCCTGCTTAATTTTAGTTTTCAAGCTCCAAAAACCACGATTTGATTAGCTTAGATTCCAAGAATTAGATTTTCTAGTACTCACCTTGTTCCCTGTGGGAGACAATATATTTTATATTACTGCGACATTTTCGTGCACTTGCGGACAGTGTTAGCGGCCTGCAGGGCAGGGCCAGTAGAAGAAGTGCGTGCCCAACTAGAAAAAGGGCAAGGCAGTGGCACATCAGCCACAGGCGCAGAGAAAGAAGCCACAGCAGGTTCAGCAAAGACCCCAACCACAGCAGGGGAAGGCTTCAGGAGCAGGTGCCAGCACTAGCAGTGGTAGGAAGCTAGAGTGCTTCATCTGCTATGGTCCCCATATAATGAGGGATTTTCCTACCAGGAAGAAGATTGCTTCCTTGGTGACAGTTGATACTACAGAGGGCAGGGACGACCAAGGATGCACTGGGGCTTCTGTTAACCCGTTGGTCATTGCCAACATCAGTGCTAGGTCGAGTCCTCTGATGTACGTGGATCTAGTCCTTAACGATGTACAGATCATGGCCATGGTAGACACGGGAGCCACCCATCTGTTTGTATCAGATAGGGTGAAGGACAAGTTGAAATTGAAGATAATGTCGTGTACCAACAGTGTAAAGACAATGAACACAGATCCAAAGAAGGCTACAGGAGTATCCTATGATGTACCTGTCAGGTTAGGATCTTGGTCAGGGCGTGTGCATGCTATGGTGATAGCCCTAGACGATTTTGATGTGATAGTGGGTATGGACTTACTTCGGCGAGCTAAAGCAGTCCCAATGCCACACTTGAACGGGATACAAATTACTGATGAGAGATCACCTTGCTTTCTCCCTTGCCACACTGGGGCAAAGGTGGAGAAAAGCAATAAGGACAAAGAAGTGATTGCATCTTCAGTTGTTGCCAGGGGACTTTGGAGTGGAGAGTCCAAGTATCTAGCTCATATCAGATTAGTGGATGATCTTCCCCAGATCAGTTCAGCACCCATGCAGCCGAGGGGACACAAGGGAGGACCGGCCATCCTTCCTAGTTCTAGTAGGAGCCGTGAGGTTGAGGGAGTGAGTTTGAGGGTGGCGAAGGTTACCTTGGATGGTCGGATTCAGCAGTTACCTGTACCTATTGGAGGGTTATTACGGGAGTTCAGTGACGTTGTACCACCTGAGATGCCCAAGGTGTTACCATCTAGAAGAGACATCAATCACGCTATAGAGCTGATCCCAAGAGCTGTTCCACCTGCACAGCCACCTTATAGGATGCCTCCGGCTAAGCTAGCGGAGCTCAGAAGGCAGTTGGATGATTTATTGGAGTCTGGTTACATTCAACCATCAAAAGCACCCTACGGAGCACCAGTCTTATTCCAGAAGAAGCATGGTTCTATGAGGATGTGTGTGGATTATAGAGCTCTAAACAAGGTTACTATGAAGAACTCTTATCCCATTCCTTTGATCCAGGACTTGATTGATCGCCTTGTGCATGCCAAGGTATTCAGCAAGTTAGACCTTCGATCTAGATATTGGCAGGTGAGGATTGCTGAAGGCGATGAGCCAAAGACTACTTGTGTCACTCGCTATGGATCATATGAGTTCTTGGTTATGCCGTTTGGGCTAACCAATGCTCCGGCTACTTTTTGCAACCTGATGAATAAACATCTTACATCCGTTCTTGGATAAATTTGTGGTTGTATACCTGGACGATATTGTCATATACTCGGGTAATCTGGAGGAGCATGTTGATCATTTGAGGCAGGTTCTGACTATACTTAGAGAGACCCAGTTGTACCTTAAGCTGGAGAAATGTGATTTTGCCCAGACTGAGGTGGAGTTCTTGGGGTACATCGTGCGAGGAGGACATGTTCACATGGATGAGAGGAAGGTGGCGGCTATCAAAGAGTGGCCGGCCCCTACATCAGTCAGCACCCTAAGGTCTTTCCTAGGGCTTGCAAATTTTTACAGGTGGTTCATTAAGGATTATTCCAAGATAGTGGCGCCTTTGAGTGATTTGTTAAGGAAAGATGTTGCCTGGTGCTGGGTGGGCAAGCACCATGTTGGTGTATATGCCCTAGGACCTAGTTTTGGTCCACTTATGTACTACTTGACATTGATATTTATATATCATTTCTGGTATTGTCGTTATCATTGTTTGTCTACACCTGCGATTGTGTACTTACATGATAATGTCCCTGGAGACAGATTGGATCTGTGCTCGAACTATAGTCCCCAGTC